>JAPMXV010000066.1:0-23159 GCA_026936335.1 Mantamonas sphyraenae | reverse complement strand
CCCTAAACCCTAACCCTAACCCTAACCCCTAACCCTAACCCTAACCCTAACCCTAACCCTAACCCTAACCCTAACCCTAACCCTAACCCTAACCCTAACCCTAACCCTAACCCTAAGTCATTTTTCCCTGTCTAGGTTGTGATGTGAGTCCGGTCTAGTTTGTGTGAGTTGTGCTTGTGATTGCTGGCGGTGTGGCTGAGTTGCGTGGTGACCTGGGGCAGTGGGCAATGGGTGGGAGTGGAAATGTTGCTGGTGAGTGGCCGCCGTCCTGTAACGCCGCGCAGTCAGCACTGCCCGTCCGCCTTCAACCAAAGTATCACTAACACCCACAACTCCCTCCACCTGTCCAACACAATCCACATACACTCCAGTTCCACCACCACCATCATGGACAAAGACTACTCAAGCACTCCGAAGCAACAACACACACCCAACACCTACCCAGCGTGCGTTCTGCCTTCCACTCCGTTTTCTGACTGCCCGCTTTTCCCGCTTCCTTGCCTTCTCCATGCCTCTGTCGCTTCCTTCCACTCCTGCCCTGCTTCTCCACTTCCCCATCACCACCGTTGCTGCCTTCTCCGCTCTTCTCCGATCCCCTCTCCCCTGTCACTGCCCTCCCCGTTGCCAGTTTCCCCGTCTGCCAATCTCCTTCGTTTTCCCCTCTCTGCTCGTTCCAGCCTCCCTTCTCCCCGCTTCTGCACTGACGCCGTCCATTCCGCCTTCCGCTTACCGTTCACACCCCGCCCTGCCCCTCCCCGTCTCCCCCACAGCTACGCGTACATGGTCCCTCCCATGGCTGCCCAGCCGTTTCCGAACATGCTGCCCGTTCCTGGCGTACAAAACCCGTACCAGCACCCACAACCACCCATCATCTGGGTCCCTGTCAACACCCACTCCCAGCAGCACTACGCATATGCTCACCAGGGCCACCCATACTACGCCTACCCTCCTCCGCCGCCTCCTCAGCCGCGACAAACCGGCCAGATGCACTTCGCTCAGACTCCGTCGCACCTTCCGCCTGCTCAACGCACCACAAACCACAACCGCGTCCCCAAACGCATCAGCCCTGCCTTTGTTGGCATCACACGGACCACGTCCACCACCACATCGTCGTCCTCCTCCCACCAGGCCACACGGCAGACTGGAGACAGCGACGACGACGACGCAGACCAGGACACACACACACATGACACTGGCGACGTGGAAGACCTGATGTTCCTGGACTTTGGCCACCGTGAACCACGGTCAATCTCCAGCAACTCACAGTGGATGACCAGCTCAGGGATGGAGGCGTACGATAGAGACGGCGAGGCAAACGACGCAACCCAGCAGCACGTGGACGACGAGTTGGACACTCAGGGCGCACTCAGCTTTGCAGACACTGGTGATGCCATGGATGAGGAGTGCATGCCGCAAGATGACAGCGACGACGACGCAGACGACATGGAGCAGGAGGACACGGACGAATGGCAGCCAAAACGCACAAGTAGAGGGCACAGACGACGACGCAGAGGCCAAAACAGTCGTCTTACTGCTCCCCCAACAGAGGAAAGGCAGCGGACAGCGTAGGCGCAGGGTCACGGCTGGCAGTGGCACCGACAGGAACGTCGAGCACACGGGCAAGGAGTGCCAAGAACGGAGACACCGGCGCACGGAAGAATGCAGGCATGAACAAGACGAACAAGTTGCCAGGTGGTGTTGTGCGCAAAGGGTGGGCAGTTGGTGGAAATCATTGCGAGCGCAGCCGCAGCAACAAGGAGGAGCACACGGCACTGCTGAACCACATGCACACTCTGGCCAATGAGCATCCCATCAACGACATCCCCGACCTCATGACCCTGCAGGCGCGTGTTGTGGTCTGCCATGGCCCCCTGTTGGCGCTTGTCCGACAGATTCAGCTCGCTCTGGGCAACATTCCCCTCTCCCAGGGTGACATGGCCTTCTGCCTCACCCTTCTCGGCCGCGATATGGATCAACAGACGTGCAGACTTGCCATCCCCAACGCTGGTCTGGCCATGGGTGTGACAAAGGCTGGGTTGAAGGTATGCTGGCTGGAGGAGCCACACAACCACGGCGACCCCAACTACGCCCTCCTCCACCTGCTCATGACAGAGATGGACACTCTCGGCAACAGACCTCATCCCACCACCTGGAAGCAGCACAAGCAGACCCAGCTGTGGCTGCAGAAAGCACGACGCCCTGCTGACAACGACAGCGACCCACACTGGACACAATGCGACTACGACCACCACCTCACCACCATCAAGGTGGAAGAGTGGCATCCTGTGTCTGTGCGCAGTGGCTGGGCAGCGCACAATCCCAACGACGAGCGTGGTAGCTGCACGGCGCGGGAGTTCCAGACGCTGCTGGCACACATGAAGGCACGCGCAGCCAAGCATCCTCGCCATCAGCACGAACACGAACACCAGGCACTGCGTGAGCTGATCAACAACGGCAGCCTGAAGTCCCTTCTCCGACACATCATCCTGGCGCTTGGCAACGTTGCCGTGCCGCCTGTCGACATGGCCTTCTTTGTCCGCCTCCTCAGGCCACGTCTCACCTACCAGCAGGTACGCAATGCCATCGGCCTCACCCTCACCCGCGGCGTCACCTCCCTTTCCCTCAAGATCGCCTGGCTCGACAACCCCAAACCCAGCGACGCCACACTGCACACCCTCCTCCACACCCTCATCGACCGCATCACACCCCACATCACCACCCGCCCCACCACCACCGATGCAATCAACGCCCTCCGCATCACCGAGCTTGTTCTTGCCGAGCCAACAGAGGAGGAGAATATGGCTGTGGAGGATGGACTGCCAGATGGCGTTGTGCGCAGTGGCTGGACGCAGTGGCGCAAGAGCGAGCGCAGCCACAGCAACATGAAGGAGCATACGGCACTGCTGAAGCACATGCACACTCTGGCCAATGAGCATCCTTTCGACGACATCCCCGACCTGACGACCCTGCAAGCGCGTGTTGTGGTCTGCCATGGCACCCTGCTGACGCTGGTCCGACAGATTCAGCTCGTTCTGGGCAACATTCCCCTCTCCCAGGGCGACATGGCCTTCTGCCTCACCCTCCTCGGCTGTGATATGGATCGACATGCATGCAGCCATGCCATCATCCACGCTGGTCTGGCCATGGGTGTGACAAAGGCTGAGTTGAAGGTGTGCTGGCTGGAGGAGCCACATGACCACGGCGACCCCAACTACGCCCTCCTCCACCTGCTCATGACAGAGATGGACACTCTCGGCAACAGAACACATCCCAGCACCTGGGAGGAGCACAAGCAGACCCAGCTGTGGCTCCAGAAAGCACGACGCCCTGCTGACAACGAAAGCGACCCACACTGGACACAATGCGATTACGACCACCACCTCACCACCGCCGAGGTGCACAAGTGGCACCCTGAGTCTGTGCGCAGTGGCTGGAGCAAAGCCTCGCCCAGCGACGAGCGTGGCAGCTGCACGGCGCGGGAGTTCCAGACGCTCCTGGCACACATGAAGGCACGCGCAGCCAAGCACCCTCGCCATCAGCACGCACACAAGCACCAGGCACTGCGTGAGCTGATCAACAACGGCAGCTTGCCGTCCCTGGTGCGACACATCATCCTGGCGCTGGGCAACGTTCCCGTGCCGCCTGTCGACCTGGCCTTCTTTCTCCGCCTCCTCAGGCCTCAACTCACCTACAATCATGTAAAAGGTGCCATCAGCCACACCGTCACCCGCGGCGTCACCTCCCTCTCCCTCAAGATCGCCTGGCTCGACAACCCCAAACCCAACGACACCACACTGCACACCCTCCTCCACACCCTCATCGACCGCATCACACCCCACATCACCACCCGCCCTACCACCGTCGCACTCGTCAACGCCTACCCCATCCCCGCCTTCACCCTGCCCAAGCGCAAAGACCCTTCCTCCTCCTCCTCCTCCTCCTCCTCCTCCTCCAAACGCCAGCGCATCGAATGAACCATCCTTTCATTCACACATCCTCCCCACTCACCCACCTCACCTCACCTCACCTCACCTCACCTCACCTTCAATCCTTCTTTCCTTTCTCCTTCTCCTTCCCCTTCCCCTTCCCCTTCCCCTTCTTCCCATCCTCCTGCAACTCAAACCCATCCAACACCGTAGCACGCACCTTGTCAATCGCCTTGTCAATCGCCTTGTCCGTTTTGTCAATCACCTGCGCCAACACGGGGCTCTTCTGTGCCAGCTTCCTCACCTCTGCAGCCGTGCTGCCCCGCACACGCAGCTCCTCTTGCCGTGTGCGCTGCAAATGCGGCGTCTCCACCAAAATGATCAGCCAGCAATGCAGCAGCTGCGACCCTACCGCCAGCGCCAGTGCGTGTGCACTCCCAGACGCCACAGCCAGCCCGTAGTACCCCGCGTACCCGAGGGACGCCGCCGGGTGATCCAACCAGTGGTAGATGCCCTTGTACACCAGAGGGTGCGGGATGTGCGACAGCCAGATGTCCGCGTAAAACACGCCCCTCTCTCCGAGCACGTCGATCACCTCCATGTTCACCAGAAAGTGCACGCCAACCAGAATCAGTCCTATGATTTGTCGCAGCAGCCACCCGCTGTCCAGCGCTTCTGGAAACTCGTAGTGGCTGATTGCCACTGCCACTGCGCTCGACGCGCAGCTCAGCGACACCACACTGTACACCGCCTGCCATGCCTGATACGCCTCCGCCAGGCCCAGTCCTGCCGCCTCAAAGCGTTTCGAGATGATCTGCGACGTGCTCTGTGCATGCAGCACCCATCCCAGCCCCACGCTGTGCACAATTTGCCACACCACTGCGTGCAACAGCCAGAACAGGCGCGACGTCGAGTTGGTCGCAAACAACATCACCTGGTAGATCACCAGGATGCCCATCAGAATATGTGTCGACCGGTACGGAAGCTGATGACGAACCAGCACGTCCTGCTTGAAGTACTCGTCCATTTCCGCAGCCGCTTCCTTTGCGTCCGCCTCATCCTCGTCCGTGCCGTACGTCCTCTGGATATGCGGCTGCTCGGTAAACACCAGAAACAGTCCCTGCATCAGATGCATCCCCAGTGCCACAAACGCCAGGCCCGTCGAGCGAGCAATTAGGCACGCCCCGTAGCACCAGATGTACCCTGTGATGCCCCACACGCATGTGTTAGCCTCACCCCACTTCAACACACACCTTCCTTCCACAACTTACCCAGCCCGTACATCGCATGGGGTGCCAGAGCTGCCAGCAGAGTGTCAGCAAATAATCCTCCCTCGCCTCACTCCTCCCGCTCCCTCGTGGCCCCACCCCACCCCACACTCACCAAACACGCCCTCGTTGCACAATTCAAACGTTCCTGCCTTGAGAAAGAAAAAATCGCCCCAGTCTGTGCCCCAACCGCGTCAGCGCCCCACTCTCCCAGCCGCAAATGGCCCCCCAACCCCTTCCCCGACTCCCGCTCCGCCAGCGCCACACTCTCTCTGCGCAAACCTACACCACGCAAACGACCCGATCCTGCGTGCTGCATCCACCTTGGCCCACCAGCCGCCGTAGCACAGCAGTACTCCGCCCACGTAGCCGCATGCATCAAGGAACGTGAATGGCTCGGGCACCTGGATGGATGCCAGGGACAACACCACAAATGCGGTAAAGTCGTTCACCAAGCAGATGTCCGCCAGGTGGCGGAACAGCAGCCATGCATTCAGTTGTGCCGGATTGGCCTAAATTCGGCGCCCGTGACGTGTCAGCCGCAATTCCAAGCGCCCATTCCCCCGACTTCCGCTTTCCCGGCATTCCTTACATCAAACGAATACGCTGCGCCGTCGTTCACACGCCGCATGTGGTCCTCCACAATCCACACAAGCAGCCGCTCCACCCAGCCCCGCTTGCCCTTCTCCGCAAACGACGCCATGTATCGCGTCAGCTTCTGCTCTTTCGACTGCCAGCTCAGCAGGAAGCCCAGCCCCACGTTGTACCCGATGCGCCAGATCAAAAACAGCCCGATGTACACCCACCGCGGCAGGTCCATAAACAGAGTCGCCACATGCATTGCAGACAACGCCAGCGTCACAACCACAGGCAGCGACCACCTCGACGGATGCTTCAGCGTCGCCGTCACGTCCTCCACAACCGGCACCACAAATGTCGAGCCGTCCGGCAGCAGGCCCAGGTCTTGGACGCCCTTTCCCTGCCCTTGCCCTTGCTTCTCGTCCTTCTTTCCCGACATGCTCTCGGAAAAAGTCACCTTGCGGTTGCGAGTTGGCTTGCCTCGCCTCTCGCTGCGCAGGCCCACCCAAAACTCACACTACGCATGTCTGGCGGCGGCACACACCGGAGCACGTCCTCGTACTCACAGCCGCACAGCTTCCTCTACGGCTCCTCGCCGTCCTCCCTGGACTTTGGCGCAGACACGTCCGCGTCATCCTCCGCCTCTTCCTCCTCCTCCTCCTCCTCCACTGCCAGCACCTCAAAATCAACCACCACCTCCTCCACCACCTCTGCCCTTCGCTCTCTCTCCAAAGTTGACGAGATCCTTGGCCGCTCCTCCATGCGCACTTCCTCCTCGCCCCCCGCCGAGCGCGAGGCCTCCCCGTCCTCTCCCGAGCCCAGTGTCTCTCAGCTCATCGAGATGAGCCGCCATTCGCAGCTCACAACCTCTTCTCGTGCATCTGCCTCCTCTTCCCCATCCGTCCTTCCCTCCACTACTCCCAGCCACGCCGACGGCCCCGCCGTGTCATCCGGCGCGCGTCTCTCCAACGGCAACAACAGCTCCTCACGCACCTCAGCCTCCACCAACGCACGCACCACCGCAAACACATCTGCATCATCATCCTCATCCTCTCCGTCCAAACGTGTCACCCTCGAGGAGCGTGAGTCTGCTCCCTCTCTCACAAAGCAGGTCCGTGCCCAGCGTCACCTTAGCCGCTTCATGCGCGATTCCGAGTCAGACTTTTTCACACACGACGACGACGACGACGACGCAAGCGACGACGCAGACGACGATGACAGCCTCGGCCTCTCCACAACCAACGCCCACAAGCGCTGGTCTCGCAAAGAGATTCAGCGCCTGGCCACCGATGACGAGGTAAACCACCAACCCCTCCTCCGCAAACCCGCTCCCTCACGCCTGCCTCTCTCCCATTCCCGTCGCCTCCGCCCGTCTCCACCCCACTCACACTCTCGCTTCCACCCTCCTGTACCCTTTCCAGGCCTACTACACCGTCGTCTCCGCTCTCCAGGACCAGCTGCTCGTAGCCCAAGACGAGCTCGACTTTGACAACGCAGAGGCCCTCACAGCAGAGATCAAGGACATCCGCAACAGGACCTACGAAGCAAAGAAGGAGCTCCTCGCCAAGGAGTACCAGGCCTGCCAGCGCGAGCTCAAGGTCCTCGAGGAAGAAGACTTTATCAATTTCCGCTCCGATTGGGAGACGCGCGAGCGAGAACTCCTCGACCGCCTCGTCCTCTCCCTTGAGGAAACCAAGCAACGGCAACAGTACGAAGTGGACGAGCTCGAAAAGAAGCTTGCCCAGCAGCTCCGCTCCGCACGCTTCCGCCCCAGTGCAAACGCAATCGACCTCGAAAAGCGCGTGCGCGCCCTCATGAAGGCCAACCGCTTCAGCGAGGCCAAAAACGAAAAGGCCCACCTCGAAACAACCGTCAAGAAGGAGCGCCGCGAATGGGAGACACGCATCATCAGCGACGAGTTTGCCCGCTCCCGCAAGTTGCTCGACAAGAAGCACCAGCGCGAGCTCGACCGTCTCAAGGCCAAGCACGAAGACACAAAGACAAACTTTACCCTGCAATACGAAAAGGCCGAAAAGCAGTGGCAGCAAAAGTGGAGCGTCCAGGAACGTTCTCTACACGACAAGTTTGTCCACCGCCGCAACGCCCTCGCCGGCGAAAAGAACTCCTACAAAAAGGCTGCCATCACCCCTCGCACAAGCTCCGGTCCCCGCTCTCGCTCGAGTGGCCGCCGCTCATCTGCAGGTTCTTCCTCCTGGGCTAGTCCCTCCCGGAATTCCCCGCTGTCACCCATGCTCCGCTCTCCCCAGTCCTCCTTCAGCCGTGGCGGACCCCGCTTCTGAACAAAAACCACCATCTCCATTTGCTCTCTCCCCCCCCCCCCTTTCACTCATCACTCATCACTGCTCTTCTTCTTCTTCTTCTTCTTCTTGTCGCTCTTCTTCTTTGAGCTCTTCTCCTTCTTCCCGCTGCTGCTGCTGCTGCTGCCTCCTTCCTCCTCATCATCATCCTCGCTGCCCTTCTTCTTCTTCTTCTTCTTGTCGCTCTTCTTCTTCGAGCTCTTCTCCTTCTTTGCCTTCTTCTTCTTGGGCGTCTTCACCTCCTCCTCCTCCTCCTCATCCTCATCGGCGTCCTCCTCGTCGCTTTCTGCCTCGTCCTCGCTTTCCTCGCGCTTCCTCTTCTTGCCCCCCTTCGCTTTGCCCTCCAACGTGCTGTCTCCAGCAGCGTCGTAGGCCCCCTTGGCCATGCCTGTGCCGTAGTCAAACGCCCCCTTCACCTTGATGGCGTTGGCGTTGATCGACTTGAGGCTTCGTCCTTCCAGCGCCTCCAGCCTCTGCTCCACCTTTTCCCGGTCCTCCAACCCAATCGTCGGCTCGTCTTTGTCTCCCAGCGCGTCCACACGCACAGACAGCGCCGCCTTGGCCGCGAGCACACGCGACATCTTGCCCTTGTTCTTTGGCGCCGCCTGGCCCACCAGCGACGCATGGTAGATCAGTCCGTACTTCGGCGTCTCGTGCTTCGTCTTCAACGCCCTAAACAGCGCCTTCTCCGCGCCCAGAATCTGCACCGTACTCGCAGGCTGCTTTGCCAGGTTGATCAGCGATCCCGCGTGCGCAATCAGACGCGCACCCACAAGCTCTCCCACAAGCACCGTCAGGTTCGGCGCAATTGCGTTCATGCGGTTCTTCAGATACTCCGACAGCTGGTTGCGGTACTCGGAGATGCTCACAATCTGCTCGCTCAGCTCCTGGATGTTGCTGATGTCCTCTTCCGCCGCCTCCGATCCCATCGAGATGATCGACGCCGCCTTCAGCTCCGTTTCAATGTCCTCCGGAAGCACGTCCGACAGGTCCGTCTCCTGGCAGTTGCTGCGGTTGCCCATCTTCAGGATCATCTTGGCGTACTGGATGTTATCCGTCACAATCTTGCTTGCCTCCGGAAAGTGCCACCCGTACCACTCGCGCACACGCATGCAGTACGTGTTCAGCTCCTTGTCCAGGTCGTCGAGCAGGTTGATTTGCCTGCACAATCATCGTGTCCACCTTATCCGGCGAAAACTTCAGCTTGTAACGCGACAGTGAGTGCGACAGACCCAGCGACATAGCAGACAGCTGGCCCTCGCTCCCTTGGCTCCCAGCAGCCCAGCCAGCTGCGAACGGATTCCACGCATCAGCTCGTTCACCGCGTCTCCGTGTGCAATCTCAATCCCCAGCTTCTTCTGCAATCATCCGTGCGCACATGCCGTGTCAGCTTTCCCTCTTTGCCCCGTCTCTCTCCACAACACCCCTCTCCACATCCACGCAGCCGCGGGTCTTTGCACGCCGACCCTGCATGCGATTTCCGTCCCACACGACTCCCGCCCCCAAGGCACTCCCACATGCCCCTGCTTCCTCTCTCACCATGCACCCTTGCCCCAGCCCTCCCCATGTCTCCATCAACTCTCTCCTCCTCTCCCTGCCTCGCTCCCCTCCTGCCCCCTCCCCACACCCGTTTCCTCCAACGCCTTCCTTCCCCTCCATCCCCTCTTTTCACCGTCTCCCGCTCTCCGTCCCCTCGCCCACTGCCCACTGCCCACTCCCCGGTCCCGTCTCAACGCCTCTCCTCCGCCCTCCCTCCACCCGCCAAACTCACGTTGATCTGCTTGCCCAGCTTGGCGTCTGCCACAGCCAGCACCGACCCGTCCTCGCCTTTCAGGGCCGACTTGAGAAACTTTTTCAAGCCTTTGCTCAGCTCGCTCTCCACAAGCGCCGTCGTCGCCGCCAGAGCCTCTGTCGTGTCCTCAAACTTCATAAACTTGTGCAGCTTGATCCTGTGGTGTGTGCACGCGTACGCAGTCCATCGTTAGGCCCCCGTTCCCACCTACCCAGGCCCGTGCATGTGCTCAGCCGCCCACAACCCCCTTTCCATTCCTTCCCATTCCCTGCCAAACTCACATCGACTTGGCAGACTCCACATCTGCAAACTCCTTGTGCAGATCCTTCACTTCGCTCACAACATCGTCGTCCACTGCAGCGCAAAAGCACACGCACACAGGTGTCAGTCCGCGCACCCCAGCAAAGCCCCTTAACACCAGCCGCTCCTCCACCACCCTCTCTCCCCTTTCCTTGCGGCGGCACACACCTTTAAACACGGCAAAGCCCGCGGGGTTCTCGAAAAGCACAAGCATCACTCCGTTTCCTTGGCCAAGCCGGAGCCCCAACCACCAAAAAACCCACTACTCGACACACACCATGTCCTCTACCTCCATCGCCGGTGTCAACGGAGAACGCACCCATGGCCAGGACGTGCGCACGCAGAACGGTATGTGCCTCCTCCATGTTCCTTCCCTCCCTCCCTCCTCTCCGTAGCCCCGCCCGCGATCCCATGCGTGCTTCGCCTCCACATTTTGGCGCCACTTTTCCGTCCACAGCCCCATCCTCTTCCACACGCCACCCCACGCCCTCCCCACCCATCCCTCCGCCTTCCTGTCTCGCTCGCCCCTGTTCCTGCACATGCTGCCCTGTCCCTCTGCCCTGTGCACTCCCGTCCGCCCTGCCGTTTCTGGCCGTTTGCTCCCGTTCTGAGCACCCTCTCCTTCCTCCTTCCTCCGCCTCCCGCACGCCCCACACCTTCCCAACCTCCCACCCCTCTCCCCCACCCGCTGTTCCCACTCCCACCCAACCGCCACATCCACGTCCTCCGCCCTCCACTGACCCGCTCCCTCGCACACTCCCCGCCTGCAAATGCGAATTCCTGATCCCGCTCTGATCTCCTCCCAGTCACCGCCTGCCTAGCCATTGCAAACATTGTCAAGACTTCCCTCGGCCCCGTCGGCCTCGACAAAATGCTTGTCGACGACATCGGAGATGTCCTCATCACCAACGACGGTGCCACCATCCTCCAGCAGCTCGACGTCGAGCACCCGGCTGCACGCATCCTCGTCGAGCTTGCCGGTCTGCAGGACACCGAGGTCGGGCGACGGTACAACTTCCGTCGTCATCCTCGCCGCAGAGCTCCTCAAGCGCGCCAACGAGCTCGTCAAGAAGCAGATTCACCCCACCAGCGTCATCAAGGGCTACCGCATGGCTCTCAAGCAGGTGAAGAAATTCATTGCCGAAAACCTCTCGGTGGACATCACCGAAGACGACAAGGACGTCCTCCTCCAGGCTGCCACCACTTCCCTCAGCTCAAAGGTCCTCGGCAACACCAGCAGCGACTTTTGGGCAAACGTCTGCTACGACGCAATCACACGCGTCAAGCGCATCAACTACATGGGCGACACCATCTACCCAGTCAAGAGCGTCAACGTCCTCAAATCCCACGGCAAGTCCATGAAGGAGAGCTTCGTTGTTCCGGGCTTTGCACTCAACTGCACCGTCGCTTCCCAGCTCATGCCCATGCGCATCGCCGACGCAAAGATCGCCTGCGTCGACTTCAACCTCAACAAGGGCCGCCTCGCCATGGGCATCAAGGTCGAGCTCGAGGACGTCGAGCAGCTCGAGAAGATCAAGCAGAAGGAACTCGACATGGCCAAGGACCGCGTCATGATGATCATCAACGCAGGCGCAAACGTCATCCTCACCACCAAGGGCATCGACGACCTCGTCCTCAAGTACATGGTCGACAACGGTGTCATGGGCGTCCGCCGCTGCAAGCGCGACGACCTCAAGCGCATCGCAAAGATCACCGGCGGCCGCCTTGTCACCTCCCTTGCCACCATGGAGGGCGACGAAGAGTTTGACCCCGAGGACCTCGGCGCCGCCGAAGAGGTCTGCCAGGAGCGCGTTTCCGACGATGAGCTCATCCTCATCAAGGGCTGCGCAAACACTCGCGCCTCCTCCATCATCCTCCGCGGTCCCAACAGCATGGTTCTCGACGAGATGGACCGCAGTCTGCACGACGCCATGTGCGTTGTCCAGCGCACCCTTGAGTCCAAGCGTATCGTCCCTGGCGGCGGCGCAGTCGAGACGGCCCTTTCCGTCCACCTCGAGAGCTACGCCTCCATCCTCAAGACCCGCGAAGCCCTCGCCGTCTATGAGTTCTCCCAGGCTCTCCTTGTCATCCCCAAGACCCTCGCTGTCAACGCCGCCCAGGACAGCATGGACCTAGTCTCCACCCTTCTCGGTCTCCACCACCTCGCCCAGAAAGACAACGACGACGACAAGAAGTATCTCCGCTACGGCTTGGACCTCATCCAGGGCGATGTCGTCGACAACGTCGCTCGCGGTGTCGTCGAGCCGACCATGAGCAAGCTCAAGAGCTTTGAGTTTGCCGTCGAGGCCGCCATCACCATCCTCCGCATCGACGACATGATCAAGCTCACTCCCCAGCAGCAACAGCAGGGCGGCTACCCGGGTGCAGGCGGCATGATGTGATTGCCCTCCACACGCACGCACACATTCACAAACTCTACAGCTGTACTGAGCCACACGCACTACCCACACGACACAATCACGCCCCGAATCCAAACAAAACAACGCATTCTCTCCCAACACAACCTTCCAACCATGCGCAGCAAACACTCCTCCAGCACCCTGGCGTCCGCCCTCCTCCTCTCCTTCCTACTCCTCGTGGCTACCACCGCCACGCTGGTCTCGGCCCGCCTCTTTGCCGACGACGGCGTCGTCAACCCGGGCCCCAAATACCAGCGTTACCGCCTCGACGAGTTCCCCAAAGACAAGCCCTTCTTCCAGTGGTGGTTCTTTGAGATCCAGGACGGTTCCGGCCGCTTCCACGCCTTCTCCTACGGCATGTTCCGCGGTGGCAAGTCGCAGCAAAACACAGGCGCCTACCTGAGCTACGCCAACCGCTTCCGAGGCCCCAACTCCACCATGACCGGCATCAGCAAGTACGAACGCTGGCCCCTCGATGCTCTCTCCGTCTCCAACTACTACGACGTCACCGTGGGCGACGACTTTTCCATGCAGCAACTCGACTCCAACGACACTCTGCACCTCCGCGGCTCTCTGACCCACACCGAGCACTATTGGTTTGCTGAAAACTGTGCAAAGGATCTGCCCATCACCTGGGACCTTACTCTGACCCGCATTTTCGGCTGGTATGGCCAGCAGGACCTCGAATGGATTTCCGAAACGGCTGGCCGCGGCGAAATCGGCTGGAACACCCATTCCCACGACGCCCTCGTGCGCGGCACCATCACTGTGGGTGACCAGACGTACACGTTCAAAGAAGGCACACTCGCCCGTGCCTACGGCGACATGAACTGGGGGGAGCGCTTCCCCGCATCTGGCCCCAACCCTCCCGTCGATGACCCCTGGGCATGGTTCCGCGTCGTTGTGCCCAACCAACTTGATCCAGAGCAAGACATCAGCATCATCGCAGGCACAGGTCTCACTGACATTGGCTTCCCGGCCTACCAGGTCCTTGGCGCTTTCGGCGACGTCCGCCTCACCAATGCCACCCACGTCGGCATGCGCAAGGTTGTCATTTGGGACGAGACTCGTTTCGCCAACCCTGTCGTTGACACCACCAACGACGGCAAGCTCATCCGCTTTGACGTCGCACGCAGCAACTGGGTCCAGTACACCGACGACCTTGGCACGGCCAAGATCCCGCTCACTCAGGTCCTCACTCTCGAGACCACCAACCACAAGCTCACGTTGACCTTTGACAGCCGTCTCGACCAGGTACGCAATCGTTGTCGCCCTCCCCGTGCCCTTTCCCGTCCTCCCCTTCTGACACGTTTTCCACCCCGCCACCCGCACCTGCAGTACAATCGCCTCCTCTTTCCCTACGACACATTCATCTTTTCCGACTTTGAGGCACTGGGTGTCCGCTGCAACGCAACCATTGAAATCACAAACCAGCCTACCCGCTCCTTCTCCGTCGACACTGCTGGTCTCGAGTACGGCTACCACACAAAGATCAATTTTCCCAACCCGCAACAATAGAGCGTGCAACCATTTGTCAACCATTTGTGTCCAATCCTTGCTTGATCCTCCATTGCTCTGCTTCCACTCCCTCACCCTCAATTCGTGTTCAACACCAGACACACTCCCTGCAACACCCACAGACTCTCGTGCTCCTGGCTCGGGATATCCGCCTCAAACACCAACCCGACTCCCATCGCATTCCTCCTCTGCTGCGTCACGTACACAGGCGTGCGAATCGTGTTGTGCAACTTGAGTCGGCTCGCTTCGATGGGCACCACCTGCACAATCGGAAACTCCTCCACAAGTACCTTGTTTCGCTGCGCCGTAAGGCACCCGCGCTCCCGGTCCCAGCTCGCTCCCTCCAGGTACAGGCCCTGGATGTAGCACCCGTCCTCCGGTCGCGCCGTGATCTCATCCGCCTCCCGATAATCCGTCACCTGCGTAAACAGAGTGCTCTTGTCCAGCGGCCACCCGTGTCGCCTGCAACCCGCCTGCACCAGCGCCGTCAGATACGCCTCCGGCACGTGCAGGCCCGACAGCCACATCACCACAGGCTCTCCCTTCTCGATCCAGCTCAGGTACTGCTGATACCTCTGGTCAAAGTATGCCATCCAGCCACCAAGCGACTTTTCCGTGTACGGTGCCAGCTCTTGCCACCTGCGCGGCAGCTGTCCGTTGTACAACGACGTCGCAAGTTCGTCCAGCTCAATGCTCATCCCAATCTCGCCGTTCAGCGCACGCTCAAGGTCACGCAGCGTCACGCTCATCTTCTTCACCAGAGCGTTCCATCGCGCAAGCTCCTGCAGCAAAACAACCTGGCTCGGCGTCAGCTCGTCTCCCAGCGCTTTTCCGATGCGCTGCAAATCAAACTCCTCCGGAATCTTTTGCATCAGCTCATGCGTCGTGCCCAGGATGAACGTCTCCCGCGACATCCCACCGCTACCCAACGTCGTGCGTGGCTGGATGCTCAACATGTCTCGCCACAGTTGTCGCGACGACGACGTCAGGTATCCAATCTCTGCGTTCGGGTGCAGCCCAAACACCTCAGGCGTGTCCGTCGGCGGCAGCTCCTCGATCGCCGTCACATAGTTTTCCCGCGGCCCGTCCTCCGGCACCTTGAACACCAGACCTTCCTCCTCGTTCTCAAAGAACCGGAATGGCTGGAATGTGTCAAACAAAAAGTCGCCCATGTACTCGTTCAGGTACGTCATCAGGACACGTCGGTCAAAGTCGTCCGTCACACGACCTCCGTACATCGCCTCGCCAATCAAGTACCGCAGCGAGTTCCACGGAATCGCTGACTCCTTGTTCCCGTGCGCCTTGCTCAGGTACGTGTTCAGCAGCGTCAGCGACGTCGAAAAGTCGCTCTCGTTAAAGTCGTACGCGATGTTCCACCCAATCTTTCCGTACTTGCGCCTGTCCTGCACCACAGCGTGGAAGAAGCTAAGCACATACACCAGTGGCTTGAACGCCCAGTGCGGGCACTCTTCCAGATCCTCGTCCGTGATCCTCGAGTAGCTCTGCTCCATGTTCTGCCGCAGCCCATTCGGCGGCTCCGTCACCACCTTCAGCGACCGCTGCAGGATGCCCACGGGGAACTTTTCCGTCGGCTCCGTCGTCAACCACAGCCGGAAGTCTGGGTTCGGCTTCTCCGCAAGCTTCTCCGTCAGCAGCTTCTCCAGCGGCTTCAGCCAGCTCGTCAGCAGATGGCAATTCATCAGGATCACCCATTGTCCACGCGAGATCCCCATCTCAATCAGCTGCTTCGCCGCCTTCTCCTGCCCTTCTCCCAGAGCACGGTGACGAATCTTTGTGTTGCCCACCATTCCACGCTGCTCTCCAAGCTTGAAGATGTCCGCTGCAGGATCAGCTCCGGGGCTCAGGATGAACACCACCGGCGATGTCGCCGTACTCTGCTGGAAGATGTCGTCAATCGACGACTGGATCGGGTTGATGTACTGCTCACCCAGCGTCGTCGTGATGAAATTCTTCACCGCAACCACCACGCGGTCGTGCCTGAAGCAACGCAACACACACAGCTGCTGGAACCGGTTCAGCTTGCTGTGCAGGCCAAGCGGCAGGTTCTTCACCTCGGGCGTCGCGTCCTGGTACCACTCCATCCACACTGCCTCGTTCCCACGGTCCGCCACGCCCCGAACAACCTCTTCAAACACCCCGCCCAGCTCTCCCAACGCCATCAGATCCTCCCAGCTCTTCTTTTCCACCCACGACACGCGCTCCAGCTCCGACAGCGACCCTTCGCCGCTGCTGCTGCTGCTGCTGCTGCTGCTGCCTCCTTCCACCTGCCCTGTGCTTCCCGAGCTCGAACTGCTGCCGCCCACCTTGACATTGCCCTTCAGGAAAAACTCCAGCTCCGAACGCACCATCCCGCCGCGGCCTTCCAGAATCATCACCGCCATCTGGAACGAAAACGTCAGCTTGTGCTCCTCAAACAGGCTCGTGCACACGTATTTGTACACGTTGCGCGTCAGCGTGTCCATGATGTACATCAACCGCGTCTGCAGGATCGTGTCCTTCTTCGACCCGCGCAGCGACGCCTCAAACACGCCCACAAACGCGTTCAGCGAATACTCGTACATCGGATTCATCGCGCTCAGCGAGCTCATTGCGAAAAACAAGATGCTGCCTCGCTTCGCCACGGGTTTGTACCCGTTGCGTACCGCCTCAATGTCCTTCGCTGTGCGTCGTCCCTGCTCCAGCTTCTCGCTGATCTCCACCACCTTGCTCTTGGCGTCCTCCAGCGTCTCGATCAGCTCCGTGTTGTCCAACATCTTGCGCCCGTCGTCGTAGTGTGCCAGCTCTCGCAACAGTGTGTCCTCCAGACGCTTCAGGTTGCCCTTGTTCTCACTCGTTTCCTGGATCAGTTTCGTGCGCGACTTTTCAAGGTCGCTGCGCTCGTACCCGACCACCACGCTCAGCAGCTGCTCTGCAAGTCCATCCGGCGTCACGCAGCAGTTCACCACAGCCGTCTTTCCAAACAGCTCCGGGTTGTACGCAGGGTTCGCCACCTTGGTCGTCATGTACAGCCGGAACGCAGGATCCCAGTCGATGTCCTTGTCGTTCAGGTTGATGAACCGCTTGTTGCCAATCACGTTGATGTCCTTCTCCAGCACAGGCTCAATCACGGGATCCACCGCGTCGTCCACACCCTCAATCAGGAACGGCCGCCCATACTGGATCGCATACTCCAGCGCGCGCAAAAAGTCCCCGTCGTCAAACGTGGTCACATGCAGCGCACTTCCCTCCATCTTCTTGATCCACTCTACCACCTGCATCTGCGGGTCGATGCAAAGCGGCCAACGCGTCGACTGCGTCACCAGGATGCCGTTCTGCACACTCTGCTCGTCCGGCGGCAGTCCTTGCGACGACCAACGCGACACTTCCACGTCGTCCGTCAGCAGCGCCTCCACAGTGTAGTCCGCCGTAATCGGGATCTCTCGCCCAATCACGTCCGGCACCCACTCCCCTTCAAGCATGCGCTTCCTAAACTCGTGTGAGAACGGGCCCGCGTAGCTCAGGAACGCCGCCGCCACAAGGCTGTCTCCCACAAGTCGCTCGCGTCGCTGCTTCGTCTCTGCCAGGTCGTCCGTCCAGCGCGACCGCTCCGTGCCCAGCCCACTGATCAGCTTCTTTGCTGCCGTCAAGTGCGCCTCCATCTCTTCCGCACGCGCCTTCAGCTCCATTTGCTCTGCCGTCTGGCCCGCAAACAGCTCACCCAGTTTCATCAGCTCGTCGCTCAGTGCAGCCACGTCCATCTTGATCTTTTCCAGCTCCTTGTTCGCGCGCTTCAGATCCTTCTCCTTCGCCTGCACACGTTCACGCTTCGGCGCCACGTTTCGCATCACCGAGTAAAAGTTGATCATCGACTTGACCCAATCATACAGCGCAACACCTGCGCTCGAAATGCTCTCCACCTCGCTGCGCGACCCGATTTGCGAAAAGATCTCCTTCACCTTGTTCATCTTGTTTGACGTCAGCGTCTCCGCGTCAAAGTTCAGCAGGTCCTGCAGGAAGGACGGACTCGTCATCATCGCCTTGGCTCCCTTCCACGTGTGGTCCTTGAACCCGCGCAGAATCACAACACAGATGCACACGTCCCGGATCTGCTGCATCGGGTTGTAGTACGACCGAATCTCCACGATCTTTTCGCGCGGCAAGTTCTGCAGCAGCTCCTGTGCCTCCAGCAGCTCTGGCATCGCGTCTGCCAGCTGGCCTTCCGCCTCTGCCTTCTCCTCAGACACCCTGCGCTGCGTCTCCTCAAGCTCCGCTTCCTTCTCGCTCGCCGCCAGCTGCTTCTCCTTGGTCTTTGCGTTTCGCTCCGTGATTTTGGCCAGCAACTCGTCGCACGCCAGCTTCTTTTGGTGCACAATCGCCTTGCTCTTCACAAGTTCCGTGTTCATCACCTCCACCTCCTGTGCAGCCAGAATCAGCGCGCGCAGGCCGTCGTCCAGGAACTTGGCTTCTTCTCCCAGCTTCTTTCGGTGCTTCTTCAACAGGCCCATGTATCCGTGCAGGTAGTCAAGGTAGTTCTTTGGCGTCACGTGGTTGCTGCGTCGCAGCTCCGCCTCAAACTCGGCGCAGTGCTCCGTCACACGTTCGTGTGTCAGCACCATGTGCGACACAATGTCCTCTCGGAAGCGCTCCGGAAGGTCCTCCTCCGCCAACATGTGCTCAGCCACCGCACGCAGCGCTGTCTCGGGCCAGCGGAAGAACCAGTCGATCACCGTGTTCGACACCAGTCCGGGGAAGTTGCGGCACCTCTGCCGCAGCATCTCTCCTGCTGGCGACATGCACAGCACAATGTGCAGGTTGTCTCGGCACTTGTTCACAAAGTAGTTCCAGCAGTTTTCGCGCGTGTCAAAGATGTTGCGCTTGATCACCTCCGACCGGATCCCACTGATCAACGCTTCACGCTCGTCGTCCGCAAACAGCGCAGGCACCATGCCGCTCGTCAGCATGTTGTTCACCAGCTCCAGAAACTCCTCGTGCACCACGTCGTTGTCCGTAAACAAGAACGTCACCTGCTTGTCCTCCTCGCCGAGCTTCTTGTACAGCGTCTTCAGCTCCTCACGGAATGACTCCTCCGTGTAGTTGCGTGTCAGCGTGATCTGGAACAGCTCGTACCCAGCTGCATGCGTCGCCAGGCGCGTCAGGCTCCTCTTGCCGCTCCCACCAATGCCCACAAGGAGCGCATTGCCGCGTGGCATGCGGATGATCCGGTGGATGCGCACAAGGTGTTCCAGCGCCTGGTCAAACAGGACAAGGTCCATCTTGCGGTGGTGGTCGTTGTAGTCCTCCAGCACCTCCATAAACAGGTTGCGCACGCTCTCGTGATCCACAAGGTCCTTGTACACACGCGCATCCTCGCTCTCCAGCGCCTGGTCAAAGTCACCAAACAGGATCGGATCCTCCAGTGCCCCAACCGCCTCTCGCGGAAAGTAGTGCTTGATCAGCTGTCCGATCTTGTCGTTCAGCCACTGCCGGTCCTCCACAGAAATCAGCCTGTCATGGAACACGCGCAGGCATTCGTTGCGCCACAGGCGCACAAACTGCTCCACGCCGTCGAACGAATCCGGCCGGCTCAGGCAAAGACCTTCGTACACGCGCGACAAGTCGCGCAGGTTGAAGATGTAGTGGAACTTGCTCGGCGTCGGTGGCAGGTGCTGCACAACAGCTCGGTACAGCTTCAGCGTCATCGACGTCAGCTCACGCGACAGGTCACGCAGCCCGTCCGGGAACGACAGCAGGTGGTGGTTCAGCACGCTCGTGTAGATCTTGGTCAGCGACTGGTCGCTCGGGAACGTGATGCTAAACACGTTGAACAGCGAGATGAACCGGGGGTCCACTGCGTTGCGCCCTCCGCCTGCAGGGCCCATGGAGCCCAGGAAGAGCAGGTCCTGCAGCTTCTTCCAAAAGATCTGCTCGCCACGCTCGTAGAACCCGCCTCGCGAAATCAGCAGACGCAGCAACGCAATCGGCTGCTGCGTCTCGTACTTGTCCACACTCGGCATGTTCAGGTCGTCCACGTACGTCACAAGCATGCGTCCCACAGGCGGGCCCAGTGTGTCGCGCGTTTTCTTCTCCAGAGGCTCCTGGATGGTGTTGCGCACGTCCTGCGCCGTCGTGCGCGAACTAAAGTTCATCGTCAGCGTCAGGAATCGGTCGCTGTCCAGGCCCCTCATGTACTTCTGCGTAATCGACGACTTGGCCGTTCCGGTCTCACCCACAAACAGCATCGGCTGCTGCGTGCGCATCACCATGTCCATCAGCATCGTGTAGCGCACCGTGTCCACCGTCGGCACCAGGATCGACGAAAACTTGCCGTCCTCGGGCGCCATGAACGGCTGCACCATGTCGCCCCACGGGATCCACTTGTTCACTTTCACGTCAAAGTAGTACTGGTACAGCGTCGGCAGGGCCGCAGGCAGCTGACCCGTGCCCACCGTCAGGTCCGGGTTGTCCACAATCACCAGATCCGACAGTTTCTTCACAAACGCATCAAACTTCACCTGCGACTCCTCCACCAGCGCTCCACCCAGTGACCAGATCACGCAAAAGATAAACACCGCCTCCAGGCTGCTCGGATCCGTCACCGCGCGCTCCTGATGGTCCAGCACAGACTCCAACAGCGTGCACAGCTGTCGCATCATGTTCATCCGCGTGTACGGGATGATTGTGCGCAGCTTCTTCGTCACAATTCCTTCCAAGATGCCCTCCGTCACGTAGTCGACGCACGCGCTCACGTACTTGTCGAAAAACGCCCCGAGCACCTCGGCCTCGCTCTTGTTGTTGCGCCTGCCCAGCCACGTCTTGAAGTACGGCTTCACCCCATGTTCCGCGATCCACAAACACCATGCCACATCGCGACACCGTTGCAGGCGACGCAAACTTCAGGTGCGCCACCTCAAACAGAAGCTTGCAGTGGTCCTGAAGCAGAATCCTATCGCTGTTCGGCAGCGTGAGCAAGCTTGTTGTCGTCCATCACACTGTTCATGTTCTCCACCCACACGGGGTCCACGTCGCCGTCGAATACCATGTACCGCGCCTCCTTCTTGTCTCCAATCAGCGGCTTGTTCATCTCCTTGAACAGATACGACAGGCAATCCGGGCGTCCAGTCGCGCGTGTTCTTGTCCAGCCGTCCGTACAGCTCCTGCAGCGTCACCGCCTTTGGGTTGAGCACAATCAGCTTCGTATGCAAGCCCAGAGCCGTCTGCGCGCGCTGAAGCGTTTCCAGCACGACAGTCTTGCCCCCTCCCGTCGGACCCCACCACCATGGTTGTGTGGCGCGTCAGCATCGTCTCGTACACCTGGATCGTCTTGTCAACGCCTGTTCGGACAGCACCTGCAGGCCGCGCTCTGCAAGCGCGCCTTCCACGGCGTCGTGCAGACCGGGGTAGCGCACACGCGACAATCCAGCTTCGGGAACAGGTCTGCAATCAGACCCAGGAACAGAGGCACGTCTCAAACACAAACTTGGGCAGGTTCATATCGCGCAGCGCGCGCATCACACCAGCTTCCTCGCTGTACTCGGGCGACGACCGCCTTCAGCGCACCCGCCATCACGAGCAGCTTCGCAGCGCACGCAAACCAAAGTCGTAGTGGTTCTGCTTGCTCAGTTGCTCGCGCGCAAGCTTGTACAGCACCGTCATCTTCTTTGACAACACCTTGGCGCTGCTGAATCCCTGCGAAAACAGCATGATCTCGCAAATCTGTTCCATGTCCGGCACCACCATCACCACGGGCCGGAACAGCGCCTTCAGGTTGTCCGGCAGCTCCGTGCGCCCTCGTATCCAGGGTTCATGGTCACGAAAATGCCCACGCTGTGATTCAGTCGGATCTCTCGGTCCTGGAACGGAAACTGCGTGTACCTGTGCATCAGCGCCTGCTGGATTTCGCGATTTGCGTCGAAATCACAGACAGCACCTGCGGCTCGATGCGGTTGAACTCGTCGAAGCAGCCCCACGAGCCCGTCTGCGCCAGACCGCTGAACATGCTCCCCATCGCCTCCACGTCCAGGCCCTCACCGCAGTTGAACACGACGCAGCGTAGACCCATCGTTTTGGCCAGGTCCTTCACCGTTCCGTCTTGCCCGTGCCTGCCGGCCCCGCTGGCGATCCGCCCTTGAACATGGACAACGCTTGCGTCAGCGTCATGATGCACCTGTCCGTCAACGGCGTAATCACAAGTCGCCCGCTCAGGCCCGTGTACTCGTACCCGAACCCGAACGAGGCCCGTGCACTGTCGGATCTGGATATCGTCCAGTCCTCGGTTCCAGTAGAAAACGCAGCTGCGACTCCCACTCAAATCCGCTCGTCCAGGATGCTGTCTCGCACAAAGCCTTCGATCACGTCCCGGGCGTGCACGTCGATGATGATTTGCGGTTCACCTTCTGCGACTGCTTGCTTGTGATGTCCGTGCGCACAAGGTCCACCAGATCGTCGATTTGGCCGTGCAGACGTGCATTCAGCTGCTTCATCATCAGCTTGTTGCCTGGCGCACCTGCCGGAACGCATCCTCCACCTCCCACGTCCACCAGATCTGCGATCCCACAAGCGTGCTCATCGCAGGGTACGCCTCGTTCAGGAACCACTCCACGCGCTCGCTCTTTTGGTAGTAGAAGATTGCCTCTTTCGTCACCTGGTGAAGCGTCTTGCGCATTTCGTCCTCCACGTTGTTCATCCAGTACTCCACCATGCCCCTCCACCTGCACCTGGTGTCGGAACGGAAGCACCTCTGCTCGCTGGCTCTCGACGCCCATGATCATCTCTGGCGTTGCGGCCCGTGCCAAACGTCAGCCGCTTCACGTTTTCAACAGCTTGATCAAGTGCTCCTGGATCTTGCTCACGTCGTGCGAGCCCAGAATCTCAGCAATTCCCGTCCGTGATGAAGTAGAATCGACGCGGAAAGCCATGCTTGCTCCAAGGTATCCGAATCCAACCGACCGTTCCCCAAATGTTTCAGCCACAAAACGTCATGCGACCTGCAGTCCTCAGCAGCTGATTTCCAAACGCCCGTCACGTGCTCGACGCGAACA
>JAPMXV010000065.1:0-27834 GCA_026936335.1 Mantamonas sphyraenae | reverse complement strand
GCAGCCGATCTTGCTCCGGACGGGTCATTTTTGGCACCTTGGGCAATTTTCGCCTGCACTTCTTGCTCCGACCGCCTCGCTCGCCACTGCGCATTGTACAGACCCCAAAAACACCCCAGACGCCATTCCACACACGTCATGGACACCCCACAGGAAAGCCATGACGTGGCATTCATCTCTCTTTGCTTGCCACGCGGGCCTGTGACCACCCGCGCCTTTGCGGCCCCGTGGATGTGTTTTCCGACCACGCACGACATCCTCAGGCGGCCTACTTACCCTCGTCCATGCCTTATGTACACACCAACGCTTACACCGAATCCTTTGTGCCTTTGTGCACGGAAGCGCAACCCGGACACGACGTCGACGCCTCAACAGCTTTCTCTTCGACCACCTCCAACAACACTGCTTCCATTGCCATTCCCCTCAATTCCCTGCAAAGGCTTCCAGCCTGAGTGTGATGACTCGTCCCTTGTCGTTGCCAAGGGCCAGGTACGAAGACGTCGGTGAAAAGGCCATGCTGGTCACATACCCACACGGCACATTGACGGCTGGAAAGTTCTCGTAGACACTCATGGTGCCTGTGTGCACAAGGCGCAGGCCAGCCTTTGTGTCCTTGCTGGCCATGGCCAGCAGTTGGCCGTCGTGGTTGAACAGAACGTCGGACACACCCGTGGTGAGGTTCATAAAGGAGTGCACGGGCACTCCTCGCTCCGTTTCGTCGCTGCTGTCGCCACGTTCGTTGCGTGTGTAAACGTTGACGACGCCGTCGTCGCTGCCTGTGGCATAGTACTTTTCGCTGCCGGGGCTCATGGCCAATCGGTTGACCTGCAGAGCGCCGTTGTCCTCATGTGAATACAGAACGCGCCTTTGACGCAGATCCCACACGTTGACGTTGGCTGGCTTGCCACTGACGTACAGATAGCGCGAATCGGGGCTAAACTCGGCGCAGGTCACATCCCCCGTGATCTGCAGCGTGTCCACCCACTGCTTGGTCTTTTGGCTCACCAGAATAACTGCGCCGTTCTTGCCCAGAAAGGACAACAGGGTGCCGTCGGGTGACACGTTGGCACTCTCCAACGACTTTTCCCTGCGTCCAATGATCCCGGGCACGCGCAGGATCTTCCCGGCCACCATGTCGAAAGTGTAAAAGTGCTTGCGCCTGCCTGTGACGACAATCTCACGCCCGTCGGCGCAGAAGAGGGCACTGTACACAGGCATGTCTGTAAAGTACAGCGATTGCAGCTTGGTGCTGTGTTTGCCATCGGTGTGGAACAGTCGCACACGCTTGTCCATGCCTGCTGTCATCAGCACTTGGCCATTGGGATGGAATCGTACCTGTGTCACCACACTCTCATTCCTCTCCGCCGCATTGCCATCCTTGACCCGTGTCGCACGGATCCGTCCATCCCGAAGCTTGGCACGCTTGCCACCCAACCCCGACAGCAGTCGCTGACTCGACGCAAGTACAGACTGCAGCGCACTCGACGTTTTCACTGCAATGCTCTGCATACCTGAAGGCCCCAGTCCTGACGACGAGGACGACGAGGACGACGACGACGATCCGTTCTCGCCCAGCGCCTCGCGTTTCAGTGCCGCTTCGTATGCTCGTTCCGAGGGCAGCTTGGCCCATTCCGGGGTGGAGTTGAAGCGTTCGAACCTGACAAGTGTGCAGGGTGGCAAACGTGTCAGTGCATGTGGGGTGGGGGTGGGTGGGGGGTAGGGTGGGTTTGAGTGCCACGCATGCGTGGTCGACTTTGTCCCCGCCACCACTCCCCATTTCGCAACACGTAACCTACTGTTCCTTCAGCCTGCGTTGGTACACTTCACCGCTCACTGTGTCCTCCTCCTCTGCGTGGCGCAGCTTGCGCCGTTTGCTCTGGCTCTGCAGCGACACTTGCGTGTGGGCATCGTCCGAATCCGTCCAGGCCGGCACCAGCGCGAACTTTTCCTGCAGTGCAGCCATCCGCCTTCGCCGCAGCGCGTCCTCATCATCCTCCTCATCCGCCTCATCCTCGCTATCCATTCCCTCTCTGGCTTCAAAGAAGAGGGCGTTGTCGTCCACCTCCGTCTCCTCGTCGTCGTCCGCAGAGTCTTCGTCCGCCGACGACGAGCTTTCCTCTGCCGCAGCTTCGGCTGCCTCCACCCACGCCTCCTCTTCATCCAGCGCTTCCAGATCGGCCCCGCTTGTCTGTTCCCCTCCAAACAATGCCATCGTCAGCGCCTGCTCCTCCTCCTCGTCATGTAGAGTGTACATCCGCGATGGTTTGCGCTTGCGCGAGCCCGTGCCCAGCGCCACAAAGTCCTCCATCGTGTTGGCTGACTCTTCGCAGCCCAAACAACAACATTAACAATCCACTCCATCGTCCAAACCCCCGACACACACATCAACATCCCAGATGTCACTTCCCCTCACACTCTGTGCACCCAACCCACCGTCGAATCGGTTGCCTTTCGCCTGGCGCCGTCCCAACCATCCGAACAACCCAACCACAGAGAAGAATGTCGACCGCCAAGAAGTCCATCTCCAAGAAGCGCAAGGTATGTTGTGCACGCATGCACATGTGTGCCCTGTGCCCACTCCTTCCCCCCTCCCCCTCTCTCTGCGCGCACGAGGCACACGGTGTGGCCCATCGCGCGATCGAGCGCATGCGCCTCTTTGCCCTCACCGCTCCTTCGAATGATGATGATTTTGTTTTATCCGCGCTGTCGATCGCGTCTTCTGGCGTGAGCTGAGAATACCCTTGCCGGCTTGGTTGAATTTTATCTCTGACGGACCGTGTGAGCCGAAACCCGCTTGTGGCCGTGCATTTTTTCACCGCCCCACATTTTTGCATGCTGCTCGCCGCCTCGCCACGCGTCTCACACACACACACACACGATGGCACCCTGCTGTCTCTCCTCCCACCCGTCTTCTCCTGCACAGTTTGTCGCCGACGGCGTCTTCCGCGCCGAGCTCAACGAGTTCCTGACCCGCGAGCTGGCCGAGGAGGGCTATTCGGGACTTGGCATTCGCCTGACCCCGCACCGCACCGAGATCATCATCCGTGCCACCAAGCCCCAGAACGTCCTGGGCGAGAAGGGCCGCCGCATCCGCGAGCTCTCCTCTGCTATCCAGAAGCGTTTCGGCTTCGCTGACGGTACGTCCTCCCTGACCTCGCACACACAAAAAATCGCATGTGTGCCGTCGCCCCTTTTTGCGCTCCTTTCCCCCCCCCCAACACACACACACACTCACACACCTACACACACTGCAGGCACCGTCGAGCTGTACGCCGAGAAGGTGGCCAACCGCGGTCTGTGCGCCATCGCCCAGTGCGAGTCGCTGAAGTTCAAGCTGATTAGCGGCCTGCCCGTGCGCCGTGCTGCCTACGGTGTGCTGCGCTTCGTGATGGAGTCTGGCGCCAAGGGTTGCGAGGTCATTGTGACTGGTAAGCTGCGTGCCCAGCGTGCCAAGGTCATGAAGTTTGAGGACGGTTACATGATCAAGAGCGGTCACCCCGCCCAGCTGTACATCGATACCGCCATCCGCAACATCATGATGCGCCAGGGTGTGCTCGGTGTCAAGGTCAGCATCATGCTGCCCCACGACCCGACTGGCAAGCAGGGCCCCAGCAAGCCCATCCCGGACACCATTGTTGTCCACGAGCCCAAGGACGAGCCCGTCATCGACCAGCCCTACGGCCAGTCGTTTGACAAGCCCCGTGAGCAGCAGCAGCCCCAGCAGCAGCAGCAGCCCCAGGGCAAGCAGGGCCCTCAGTAATTTGGCCCTCGCTGCTTGAAGGAAGGAGTGAAGAATGAAGAAAACAACCATCAACCACAACTTTTGCATAAAGTGCTTCATTGCTCATTGCAACGCACGCTGCAATTCGTACAGTTGCATCTGCAGGTCAATCACCTTTTTGCGCAGGCCTCCCTCACACAGCAGTCTTGACACAAACTGCTCTCGGATGTCGGCAAACTCGGCCCGAAAATCCAGGTCGTCGCTCTCGTCGATCTGCTGCGCATCTCGCATCACGCCGTCAATGGTCGCCGTGCACTTCACCACCACATTCATCACGTCGCTGCTGTCCTCCAAGCTGCCCAGCTCCGGGTGTTCCTCCGTCTCTTCCAACTTGCTCACCAGATCCTCCACTGCATTCAGCAGTCTGTACCGTTCCCTCTTTCGCTGCTGCTCCACCTTGTTTGCCTGCTCCGTGCTCTCTTCCTGCACACGGTGCTCGCCACGCAGCTCCTTCAGCGCAAACTCCAGAGTCTCTCGTTGTTCCTTCTCCGCTTCCTTCTCCGCCACCAACTTGCGCGACAGATCCTTCAGCGCGTCAAACTTGCCCTTTAGCTTTGTCAGCGCTGCGCCTTGCTTCTCCGTCAGCGCCTTCAGTTCCCGTGTTTCCCTTGCATGCTGCTCCTGCTGCGTGGCAAGCTCCGCCTGCACCTTTTCCAATGCCGCCTCGGCCTCGGCTGACGTCGACTCCAGTCTGTCCACACTTTCCTCCACCACCGTCGCTTTTTCCTGCTCCAGCCTGTCCACACGAACCTGCATCACGTTCAACGCATCCTGCAGATCCGTGGCACGCCGCTCCAGCTCCTCCCGCTGCGACTCCGTTTGCGTCAACAGCTCCTGAAGCCTGCTCGTCTCCCCATCCATAAACTCTTTGGCCTGTTCGTTGATTTCTGCCGTCGATTGAAGCGTCTCGCAGCGCAGTTCCAGGTCCTGGATCGTTTCCTGCTGTGTTTTCAGCTGTGTCTCCGCTTCCACCAGACGCACCTCGTAGTCTCGAAGCATGCTGCGCGCCTCTGTCATGTTGGACAACGCAGAACTCGACTCTCGTCGCGACAGCATCTTTTTCAGTTTGCTCTCCTTGGCCTTGCTTGGGCTGCTCACCAGCGAGTCTGACGGGAAGCTCTGAATGACCGCCTTCACCTCCAGCGGCGCCTCGTACATCGCCTGAAGAAGACACCACCGTGTCTCGTTCAGTGTATCCTGCACCTCCTGTGTCCTTCTCCTCGCTCCCTCCGCCTCCGCCTCTGCCTCTTCCAATTGCTTCCGCAAGGCCTCGTTTGCCGCAACCAGCTCCCGTGCCTCCTCCTTGAGCTCTCTCGCCGCCTCCTCCTGTTTCGCTTGCTCAGCCTCCCACGCCCTACTTGCTGCAATCACTTGGTTATACAATGGCTGCAACATGGGTGCCACCTCCACCTCATTCACCTCCTTCACGTCAGAATCTGTCGCTACTTCAGGGGAGTTGTCCTCCTCTTCCAGCTCCTCCTCCTTCTCCTCCTCCACCACCTCCACCTCCACTCCACTTCCACTGGTACGGCCACACCCTCGCCCACCACGGCCTCCTCCGCTTCTGTGACCTCCTCTTGTTGGTCCACCGCCGCCACCACGGGCGACGCCCCGACTTTGTCTTCGTTGAGCCACGACAAGTCGGCCGGCTCCTCCTCGACCGTCTCCACCGCTTCCTCGTCACTGTCCTGGCCCGTCACCACGTCGCTTAGGAACTGCATGCGTGCCTGCTCGTCAATGTCCCCGTCTTCATCGTCGTCAATGCCGCTCAGCAGCTCCTCCAGATCCATGTTGTCTTGTCTCCAACCGGGCACACCTTGTCAACGCTCACATCCCATGCCGCCCCAATCCATTGTCGCCCCCCCCCACTGCCCTCTGAGCCACGACACCACTCACTGTGAGTGTGTGTGTTTTGGGTGCGAGAGACCCGCAACCCGGCTCCCAAGAACACCCACTGGGCGCCCAGTTTGCTATCCATAGCGATCATTCCGAATCCGAACGAGGATTTCCCTTTGTCACCCAATGTTGCATTCGAGGTGACATCCATGGCCACAGCTGTCGTCCACAGTGGCATCGGCTACGCACCGTGTCCGTGGCGACGGTTCCCTGCCTCTCCATTGCCTCTCCCAGGTGGCGCTTCACTCCAACAACCACATTCACTCCATGCAATGCAGATTGCAACAACATGACGCTCCATACGCACCCGCAGCACACTGGATCAGGCTTGCGCCGCCACTACTCCAGGAACACAACGCGTAGCCCTTTTGGGCCTTGACAACTACACAGAAGATGGGGTAGAGACAGTGCAAAGGCTCAATTGCGAGCCAGATCGTGTTCATCACAGATAATGGGACGGCCGAGTGGACGTCGTCACTCCTCCGCGCTCTTCTTGCCTCCAACCAGACGGGCGGGAACCCCGACCACCGTTTCGTTGTCGCCCACGCTCTTGAGCACAACGGCGCCAGCGCCAATGACTGCGTTCTCGCCGATGGTCAGACCGCCAAAGATGATGGCACCTGTGCCGATGGAGCAGCCCTTCTTCAGCACCGTGTCCTCCTGCGTCCAGGTGCCGGCCAGCGTAGCCTCCACCGTCGGGTGCCTGTCGTTCACAAACATCACGCCGTGGCCGATAAACACGTCCTCCTCCACCGTGATGCCAGAGCACATGAACGTGTGCGACTGAACTCGCGAGCGGTCTCCCACAGTCACGTCTCGTTGGATCTCCACCATGGCGCCAATCATGCAGTCCTCGCCAATTGTGCAGCCGTACAGGTTCGTGAACGGGCTCACACGCGTTCCCTGTCCAATCTTCACGTCATCTGCAATGCATGCAAGCGGCGAAATCTTGCGCGTGTCCTGCACCTCTTCCGTGCTGGTCTCGGCGGCCTTGGTTTCTTCGGTGGTCGACATGTGTTCGGTTTTGCGTTCCAGTGGCCCCGCCTCTGCGTGCCCTGGATTTCATTTTCGTCTCGTTCACTGCACAGACATCTCCTCGTCCATGAGCGACTTGAGCATGGTCACTTCATACTGTGCGGCTCTCTGTCGCTGCATTGCCTCGTCCAATAGCGTGCGCTCCCAGTCTGCGTGCAGCACGCACTCCTTGCGGGAGCTCTGACACAGCTGGCCCTTCTTGCTGTCGTCGCCAGGCCCCAACAGGGCGTACGGGTATGCGCACATGGCCCCCGGGTGATTGCTTCGCAACGAGCCCTTCTTGTGATGGTACGGGCATGTCGCCGCCATCTTGCGGCAGTACTTGCGTGTCGCGGGTCCAGTGTGTCGCAAAACACACTGGGCACCACCTGGTTGTTCACCATCACAGGTGTCAACGCATACTCGTCCAGCGACTTTTCTGCGCGTGTCACACACTTGGTCATGTGATCCGCCAGCGTGCGCACGTTGACCCAGCTATGGCACAGCGCACACTGCAGCTGCTGCTGATCCTTTCTCTTTTTGGTCTGCTTGTTGCCACCCGTGCCACTGCTGCCTTCGCCCGCCTCTCCTTCGTCGTTCTGGTCTCCCACCTGCAGTGTTTCTGCCACCTCGATCGCCGTCTGCACCTGCTTGTACAGCTCTACACACAATCACAAACTCGCTGAATGTCAGTTTCATTCACCCCCCCCCCTTCCCCCCCCCAACTGCCCTTCATGGCTTCACCACCACCAGGCTCTGGCCGCTCCTACCTTGTGTGCTCTCCAGCTGCTCCAACGCCTTTCCGTGCTTGCTCTTCAGCTCCTGCACACGTTCATACAGACCCGGGGCACCCTTTTGGTTCAAGAGGTCCGACTCGCGTTCCTGCTTCAGCTCCTGCGACCGCTGCTGCCACTGTTCCTGCACCTTTTTGCCCAGTTTGTGCAGCAAAAACTCTTGGTTCACCTTGACGCCACAGTAGTCGCTGCAGTACTTGCTGCCTCGTCGCGCAGGGTTGCTGCAGTCCTCATCTGCGCACTTGCGCCCTGCCTGCTGGCTCTCCACGGTGGGCACCACCACCTTGGTGGCCCTCAGTGCCGTTCCGCGCTCAAGCGGATCCGGGTAGTTGAATTGCACATACTGCGGCTGCACCTGCCGCAGTTCCTCCAGATTCATGTTCGTGTCCACGGGCACGTTGCGCACGCTGGGCTTGGATGTGGCAATGCGCATGGCTGCCGCAGCTGCCGCCGATGATGACGACGTCGCTGACGACGACGACAAAGACGATCCCGTGTTCTTCGACACCTCCTTGCCCTCCTTCTTGCTCGCTGCTGATGCCGACAACGACGAGGAGGAGGAAGAAGAAGACGACGACGACGCTGTGGCCGCTGCCATTTGCTTCTGCCTCATCTCTTCGCTGCGTCTGCGTTCGCGTTCCCGCTGCTCACGCTTCTCCCGTTCCCTGCGCTCCTTCTCTTCTTCTCTCGCTTCTCCTTCTTCTCCTTCTTCCTCTTCTTGTCCTTGCGCCCGTGGTGGTCATCGCTGCCCGTGACCTCCACCAGTTCAAATGTGTTCTCCTCCTCCTCCTTGCGCTTGCGCTTCTTGCTTGTGCCCTTTTTGCACTCGGGACACACGTACGACTCGATCGTCTCTGCCTCGGCCGCGCTGATGCCCACACAGTCGCCGTGGTACCATTCGTCACACTGTTCACACCCAATCATAAACACCTTGTCGTCATAAGGTTTGCGGCAGTAGCAGTACAACTCCACGTTTTCCAGCGCCGCCTGCCTGTACGAATACTTCTTCTTCTCCACGGGCTCCACCGACTCGGTGGACGACACAGAGTCTGCGTCGTCGTCCGTGTCCTGCGCCCTCGAGCGCGCACTGTACAGGTTGCCGTCCATGGAAATGGAAAAAGTCGCCTCTTCCACTTTCACGTCGTCATCGCGCAGCTTCGGTGAGTGCATCGACGGCGACGCGATGGATCCTGTGCGATGGCGTACGTTGCAAGGGTTAGATCCTCTGTGTTCCGTGGCCGACACACATTTCTGTTCCGCGGGGCGTTTTCCGTGAACCAAAACGGAATGCACGCCCAGACCACGGCGCCGTTTCACGGCCAAAGGGCCGTCCAGGCGCGGGCCAGGGTCCATGCGCATGCACGCACGGCACCAGCATACATCGTTGCCCTGTGTAACCTCATCCACGCCACACAGGACTCGCACGGAATGGGCATGCACGCGCAAGAGCTCCCCTCGCACACAAACTCACGGCCAGGGGAAAACAAGCCGCGTTTCTTGGCCAGCAACTTGTCGGCGGTGGGCGTGCCATCACTGCTGTTGGAGCCCACCGATGATTCCAGCGGCAGCTCAGACGGCGTGCCGCTCTTTTGCTTCAGTTTCTTCAGCAATAGCTTCTTGTGCTGTGCGTACGGGGCGCGCGCAAAAGGTGCGACTCGGGTGTCAGCTGTCGTCCGTGATCCGCTCCGCTCGAGACTCTCTCCCCTCGCAGCCCTTGTCTCACACGACCAACTCACACTCATCCTGTATTGCACACAAAACGGGTCACAAGTCCCTCAAGAAGATGGAATGGATGGGGGATTCAAAGCGTGTGGATTTGGTTGGGCCGGGCCGGCAACGCGTTCCCACTCACTCCCCTTGCCAGTGTCCCGCACCGACGTTGTGTCACGTGGAAGCCTTGGATGCAGACTCGGACGCAACCTTGCGTTTGACCAGCTTGCGATGGTCGTCGACGACCTCGACGAGCGACTCAAAGGGAAAGGTGTCGCCCAAAGCCACCCTGGAAAAGGCAGACCACAGCTGCTTGCACACCTTTCGTGGTGGCAAACCACCCTCCTGGGGCACACGGATGACCACACGACGGATCATCTGGCCCACAGAGCCACCGCCAGGAAGCAGCAACCCGTACCGTTGCCCACGCTGTGTGTACCGAACATACATGCGCCCAATCGCCTGCTCATCTGTCTCTCCATCCTCTTCCTCGTCATCCTCGCCGTTTGTGTCTTCGGCGTCTGTCGAGTCTGTGCTCAGCACGCGCTGTTCCTTCTCCGTCGACCCTGGGCCCGTGCTGACCGTGCTACGGCCTTCTTGTGTGTTGTTGCTGTTGGCGGCACCATTGTCCTTTGCCTGCTCCTCCACCACCTCATCCTCCTCCTCATCCTCTGCCCCGTCTTCGCTGTACCGCGACCGGACATAGCCGAGCATGTCTGCCTCGTCGTCGTCATCCTCATCCGTGGTCAGCCCGTGGTCGTCGTCATACACAATGGTCAGTGCCGATGGGTTCAACGACACCTTTTTCACCTGCTGCCCTCCCGTCATGGCGTTGTGGCTGCGCAAAAGACGCAGCACAGCACGCAGTGCACTCTGCACATTGGTTGTCTGCTCAATGTTGCTTGGGATGCGCATGATCGGTGCCACAATCACATACGGAATGCTTTCCGAGTGTTCATTGCCCGTCTGTGTGCGTGTGTGTGCATCCACGGCGCGCGTGAGCTCCCGGCCTCCGAAAACACCAATCGACGAAATCATGCGCGCTCCTCCCCTCCTTCAAACCCCCCTGACACACACACACACACACACACACACATACCTCGAGCAGGCAGCACTCGCCCACAATGAGTTCGCCGTCGTAGTCGTCACAGATGCGTTTCTGAAGGGCTGTCTGAAGCTCCCAGCCAAACTGCTGGACCAGGGTCAGGTCTTGGCCGCCGTTCAGGTAGCCAAAGCTGTTGCCGCTGAGCAGCACGGCACAGTCTGCGTCGGGTCCGTCAAACATGGTGCCCACACGCACGCTGACGTTGTCCACGTCGCCAAAGCCCGCGGCATTCATCTGTTCCTTCATGCGTGCGCTGTGGACGACAAACTCGAAGCGGATCGCAGCCAGGAGCGGATCGGCGCCCTTGTGCACTGTGGGCAGACTGGGTTCGTCCATGGCAAACGCATCCTGGCCCAGCAGCGAGTTGCCACTGCCAGAAAAGTTGGTGGCCAGCAAATGGGACATTGCGTGCGTTGGGAGGCGCGCAGCCCGGCAAAGCGAAACCGTTGCATCATCATCTGCGATGAGCAACAGCAGATCACCGTCGCCACCACCGCCACCGCACATGGACGACAGTGACGGGGACGAGGAAACAGAGGCCTACCTGGGTTCGGATCGCCTGGCCGAGGAGGAGCAGCAGCAGGAGGAGCAGCAGCAGCAGCAGCAAAGCGTCGGCGAAGCAGACGACGAAACGGATGAGAAACCCGAGGGCGCAGACGGCGGGAATGCAAGCGCCGTGGACAGACTGACGCTGCGCATGCAAAAGATGCTGGCCAGTGGCAAGTACCAAGAGTTCCGCACGACCATGCAGACGGCACTGGACGAGGACGACGAGCTGATGCGCAGCGGCACGCGTCCCAAACGCTCCTCGGTGGACCTTTTCGCGACGGAGCCGCCCACAGTGAGGCTGACGAGCGTGGGTCGAGGGATTACGGACGCAAGGGCAGCATGGACAAGTCGGGCAGCTGGGATGAGGACAGCCAGCAAGCAGGCGGCCAGGATAGCGGCGTGGAGGCCGAGCCAGAGGGCACCGTTGAGGCGCGTGCGGGACGACGCCGTTCCGTGCTCTCCCAGGCGTCGTCGTCGTCCTTCCACAGCGAAACCTCGGAAGACCGATTGGACCGACTGTTGGAGATGGTGGAGGATGACGAGTCGTCGGAGATGTACTCGACGGACGAGGACGAGGGGGCCGAGCGACCTGCCAACTATGGCGAATGGCTGTACCTTCAGGGCCAGGCCAGCGCAGAGGCGAAGGAGGAGAGACTGAGACGCAGTCAGGCCATGAAGGAACAGCTGGAGAGCAGCTACTCATTCAAGCCGGACATCAGCCTGTCCAAGGAGTCGTTTCCGCACCTGGACGAGCAGACCATGTACGAGCGAGCCGTGCGTGCGGCAGAGAAGCGCCAGGCCAGGCTGCAACATTGGGTGCAGGAACGGGAAAAGAAGGACGAGCACGAACTCACCTTTTCGCCCAAAATCAACTCGTACCGCTTCAGCACGGAGCGTTCGGGGGACTTTTTGACGCAGATGCAGCAGTCGCAGAACGCAAGCGCACTGCGACGCCAGGCCAGGCTGGCCAAGCTGGAGCAGGAGCGACGTGAACGGGAGCCCGGAAAGCCCACCATCCATTCGTATAGTGCGTCGCTCAAGCCCAACGAACCCGTGTTTGACCGGCTGTACAAGGGTGGCAGCTCGCGTACGGCAGCACGCAAGGAGAGGGAGGCCAAGGATGAGGAACGTCGTGCACTGGTGGACAAGAGCAGCAAGACAGGGACGATGGCATCGCTGTCGGGAAGTGGTGGCAAGACACCCGGCACACCCACGCGCAGACTGTACGACGAGGCAGTGGCGCAGCAGGAACGCAAGCAAGCCATGCTGCTTGCGGAAGAGGAACGTCTCAAGGAGTTGGCCAACAAGCAAAAGTTCAACGCGCTGTCGGCCAAGCTGGCGGTGCAGCGAAAGGAAAAGATGATCCTGAAAACAATCATGGCCATGGATTGCGACCTGGACGGACGTATGGAGCAGCAGACCATGGAAAAGGTGTTTGCACAGCTGGGCGTAGTGTCGACCAGCACCATGCGAGTGCGTTGGGACGAGAATTTCGAGAAACAACCCAAGGAAAGTGCAATGGTGCAGCGGCAAACGGCGCTTCTGGACGGCTTGTGGCACGATCTTCGGCAGGCGGAGCTGCGAGAGGAACGCAATGGTGCAGACGAAGACGTGGAGGAGGAAGAAAGAGATGATAGGGGCGAAGGAGAGGGCAAGGGCAAGAGGAAGCAGAAAGCCAAGGACGACGACGACGACGACGACGTGGAACGGGTTGCTGTGCAGCGGGTGGTGGCACTGTTGAACATGGTGGTGGAGCAAGAGACGGCAAACGAAGACGGGGAGGAGGACGAGGAGGACGAGGAGGTTGTGGAAGCGATGTTGGACCCAGAGTCAAGCGAGCGGGCAGCACACAGGCTGCGCATGCGCGAGTACGCACGTGCGTTTTACGAAGAGTGGAAAACAAACCGGTTCCAACCGCTGACGAAGCCGAAGAAGAGGGAGGACATACGGGAGCCGCTGACGGAGGAGCACACGTTCCACCCACACCTGAACGAGTCGTCGCTCGCAATCATGCGTCAGGACAAGTTTACGCAGAGTGGCATGGACATTGCACAGACTCTGGTGGAGAGGCAGCGGCTGATGGACGACAAGTTCAAGGAGAAAGCGGATCGCATCCGAGCGGACATGGACGCGGAACTGACGTTCCAGCCGAAGCTGCAGAAGAGCAAGGTGACACGAGAGGTGAAGATGAAGGAGGATGTGATCACAAGGCTGGGTACACCGCGGAAGAAGCTGGAGCGCACGGACAAGTATAAGAGCGAGCGGGAGCGGGAAGACGAGCGAGAGAGCACGTTCAAACCGCAGCTGGTGAGCAGGCGGCGACCCAAGAGCAGCGGGAAGAAGGGAAAGAAGAACAAGCCTGTGGAGGTGAAAGGGTTCGACAAGAGTGTGCGCAGGGTGAAGAAGGCGCAGAAGAAGCGTATGGCGTCGATGGCAAAGGAGTACGAGGTGGACGAAGGACCACGCATGGACTTTTCAATCAGCAGCCACTCGAAGCATCTGAACATGGGCGACCGTGTGCAAGGCAAGAACAGGAAGCAGACGCAAACACCCAGAGGAACACCGTCGTCTGCAGAGGTGGACACGCCGGCGTCGGTGGCGGAGGCACGCAGCAAGAAGCAGCTGCTGTTTTACATGGACGTCAAGATTGGCGGCGGGCGTAGCGGGCGGCTCAAGATGTACCGTGGCGACGACGCCGAGATTGTGGCGGAGAACTTTGTGTCTGCACACGGGTTGAACGGCGACAAACTGGTGCCGTTGGTGGAGGGCCTGCAGGAGATGCTGTCGCACATGGCAGTGGAAAGCGAGAGTGAAAGCGAGGAGGAGGAAGAGGAGGAGGAGGCTGAGGAGGAGGCTGGGCGAGTGGTGGAGACGGTGGAAAGCGTGGAAAAGCGAAACGCAAGAAGCAGCAGCAGCACACGCGCAGCCGAAGCGAACGCCGAGCAGAGGGAGAAACAGAAGCAGAAGGAGCAACAGCAACAGCAGGAGGAGGAGGAGAGGAGGAAGAAAGCACAAGCAGAGGCAGAGGCACAGAAGCCGACACGACGGGAGATTGACTTTGGTCTGGAGAGTGTGATGGACGCATGGGAGTCGGACGAGGAAGAGGACGAGGACGAGGACGAGCAGCAGACGAAGCAGCAACAGAAAGAGGGCAAGCAAGCAGATGCCAAGGGCAAAGGCAAAGACAAGGAAACACAGGGCCAGGCAAACGGGAGCAGCAACGGGTTTGCGACCCAACACGGAGGCGGAGCGGCAATGGGGAGCGGATTTGGAAGGCCGCAGTCGTGGGCGACGAAAGGAGCTGCAGGAGGAGCGGCTGCAGGGGTGGCCTTGGGTAGCAATGGCAACAATGGACGCGTGGGTGCAGCAGCCGGGTCGCCTTTGGGAGGGCGCGGGGTGGGAGCGCAGCAGGGAAGCACACCAGCGCTCAAGACGGGGACGCAGGCAGGCACAGACAATGACGACGGCGACGATTTGGAGTCGCTGAACAGCGAAGACATGGACGACTTTTTGGATGAGTTGCTGGCCATGTGAGCGTGGATTGGAGATGCGAATGGCAAGCCAACGCAAACGAAAAAACACAGCCGTTTTCTGCCATGTTGGATTCGCTTGCGTACTTTATGTCCGCTTTGTTTGCCACTGCGGTGCCTCTGTACCTGTACACGAGCATCTTTGGGCTGAACATTGCGGCGCAGCCAGAGCTGTTCGGCAGCGTGACGCTGGTGAGCGCGATTGTGCTCACGTTTGCGTACCGCAACGTGGCCTACGCCATCGAGCTGAGGTAGGTGTGGGAGAGATGAATGGATAGGAGGGAGTGACAGCAGATGGGAGTGTGTGTGTGTGTGTGTGTGTGTGGTGTGTGCGAGAGTGTGTGCGTGGGGAAGGGCCGAGGGACAAAGTGACGTGGACGAGCGAGAGGGCCGTGCATGTCCTCTGGAGGGTCTGGGACGAGGAGGGACGGGTGTAGCCGAAGCAGGGTGGCAGGAGAAGGAGAGACGCTGTGTGTAGAGGACACATGGACATACGGCTGACGCAGAGAAACGGACGTGTGGCCATACGCAGGCTGCAGAACTCGCGCAGTGGCCAAATCAACGGCGGCAAGAAACTGACAAAGGCCGAGAAGAAGGCGGTGCAGGACGGCCAGGCCTCAGTGACGGCAGCGGAGGCCTCCGCCTTTAGCATTCTGTACAACAACGCAGTGTATCTGCTGGCTCTGGTGCTGCTTGCCTTTATGGTGTTTTCGGGCCTGTCGCCCGAGTACAACTATGTGCTGAGCGCAACCCTGCCGTCTGTGTTCCTCTCCTACTCGTCGGTGACCGACCTGCGCAAGCGCTTCTAAGCATGGCTTGTGCGTGGTGTGCATCCAACAAGGAAAAGCGAGAAAAAGAGACACACTTCATTGTGCCTGCCTTTTCACGCCGGCGGACGGAACCGCGGCCGATGGCGGTTGGCCTGGTGCACAAGCAGCACCAGGGCCAACGAGATGATAATAAACACAAAGAGGACCATCTGAACAGGATCGATACGTCGCAGAATGCCACGCACTTCGCCCATGCGGGGCACCCCCACGAGTGTCATCATGGGTTCCACCAGCGACTCGTCGAGATCGGTGGTGAGACTGTCCTCGTCGACGCCATCCAGGGGACGCGAGGGTGTGGAAGCCGAGAGAGGACCCTTGCCCTTTCCCTTGCCCTGGGAACGCATGCCTCCAACCACACTTTTGGTGGCGGCTGTGCGTGACACCGTACGCAGCAAATGTTGTGCTCCTCCTCCTTCGCTTCCGCTGCTGCTCTGGCTCGTACGCGACGCATGCGAGCCCATGGAGGACGCTGACGACGTGGCCTTGCGAATGAGCGACTGCACCTTGGTTGGTGCATACGCAGGTGTCTTGAGATCGTCATCGTGGTCAGCCGGGTTGTGCTCGTCGTACTCCAGATCCAGATCGGCGCTGTTGGCTCCGCCTGTGGCCATGGCAAACGAGTCCAGCAATTCGTACGAGCGGTTCAGAGCGTCCTGAGACCTGCTGGAGTCGTTCAGCGACTTCATGGCCTGCTCTGCCTCCTCGGGGCTTGCGTGCATGCGTTGGTTGTGCACCACCTGGGTCAGCTCGGCAATGTGCTGCTTCTGCAACGCCACCGTCGACTCCAGCATCATATTCTCCACACGCAGCACACTTTCGTTGTGTGAGTTGGGTGTTCCATCTGCCTCCACCGAATCCTGCGTCTGTGTTTTGGTGTTTTTTTAGAGTGTCAGCAGTGAGAGTGCGGCACACACGGATTTTTCCACGCGAGCGCGCCATTCCGAAACGGCTCTCTCTTTGCGGGGTCCTGACGTACGGCGACCGGGCATCGCACTCACCTTGGCAGGCGTGACAAACACGGTGTGTGTTGTGCTATCGTTCACGTTGAGCTGCTTGCTGACGCTGCTCTTGTTCTGCACGGGAGTGGCCTTGTTCTCGGCGCCGTTCTCCTTGTCCATGTCCTGCAGCTTGTCCGTGACGGCGGCCTTGACCGTCTTGCGGTGGCCAGCCAGGGCGTTTGGCGACGGCGTGCTCTCCACCATGAAGGGCTCTTTGATGGGGCTGAGCACCACCTTTGCAGTGGTGCCATACTTCTTCTTGGCCCCTGGCGTGGGCGACACCAAGATGTTGGTCTGGTTCTTGAGATTCGACATCTTCAGAGGCGTGCGCGCGATCGGCGTGGCGCTGGTGTTGTCCAATTCCATTGTGCTCTCGTTGAATTGGATGGTTGTGTCGTTGACACGTGGCGGCGTGCCAACGATCGACTGCTCGTGGGTGTCGTTCAGGGTGCGGAACGGGTGAACCATCGGCGGCGTGGGGTGTTGTTTTGGCTTCGTCTGCGCAAACACCCTTCCCTGCTCACCCCACTGGCACCCCGACCAAAGACGATGCGGTTGCACGTTTACCTTGTGGCTGTATTGTGACGAACCTCCTCAGACCATGTGCTGTGTGATCTTGCAATACTCCACGCTGTTGTCATCGTAGGTGACCTTGAACACGATGCCTTCGATGTTCCAGCGTGCAAGGTATTGTTTGAGAAAGTCCAGATCCAGGGCCTCGCTGGGTGTCTCTGGAAGCGGCTCGGGCAGGTCCAGGGCGCCGTGGGGCACAAAGTAGTCGTGGGCAGCCTCCCAGTCTCCATAGTACCACTGACCCTGCTTGCTCTGCGAGCCCCGTGTGGACACCAACTCGATGGAGAGACGATCGACACCTGCTGCTTGCATGTGCTTTGCCAATTGGACCAGATCGACGGAGTGCAAAACTAGCACCTGGTCGTTTGCCTTGCTCTCCTGGTTCTCCACCATCATCCATCCAGGCTTGTCGTCCTCGTTGTCCGCATTGCCATTGTCATTGCCATTGCTGTTGCTGCTGCTGTTGCTGCTGCTGCTTTCTTCGGTGGTTGACGATGTCATGGACGCTTCCATCAGTTCGTCTGCCTGGGTGCGTGACAGCGGCAGCAGCAGCAGGATGCGACTCGGATTGCCATCGCCATCAAACTGGATGGCGTGCTTGTTGGGCTTGTCCTCATAGACCATGGGACGGTTGAAGTACCAATGCGCCTGTTCCATGTCCCCTTGCACCTGGTACACTCGCTGCCCGTGCAGGTATGTGCGCCCGTTGTCATCTACGGGAGGGTTGTTGAAGTCAGACCTCTCCAACATCTCCTGCGGCGTCTCGTTCACCTCTTGTGCGTTCTTGATGGCGCGTGCCTTGTCCTTTCGGTCGGACCGGACGTGTACCTCGTGTCGAGCCATCAGAAAAACGCGATCCGTCTTGTCTGCGTCTTCGTTGTACACAGACAAGCCCGGGGCGTCGACGGCGTCGGCCAACGCATCGTCCTCGGGTTCAGCACCCTCGTCGACCAAACGGCTGTCGATGAGCTGCACACTGCTGTTGCTACCGTCGATCTTCACCGACCCGCTCACCGACGCCACTGTACCCTCCTCCAGCGCCTGGGCAAGACGTGCACTCTTCAACACTCCGTTGGCCAGGAGACGCATGTCATCCTGGCGTTCACGCATAAACACGGGCTCCATCTTCTTGACGGCATTGCTGGCGTGGCTGACGAGTGCCAGCAACTGCTCCTCTGTGGCCTCGGGCACACGATCCCACTTCCAGCGCACGCTGCCTCCGCGTGTTTCGCTTTCTCGCTGGGGTTGGGGCAGCATGACGGGGAAGAATGGCCTCACGTCGTCCTTTTCTGCGTCGCGGCAGTGACGCAGGAAATCAATGGGCACTGTGCGAGGGTCCACCGAGGATGCCTTTTGGTTCTTTCGTTGTCTTCGTCCCATTGCTTGTGTGTGTGTGTGTGTGTGTGTGTGTGTGTTGCACAAGTTTGCACAGGGGGGATTGTTGGGATGGGAACGGCGGCGCAGACGGAGCCACGCTGATGTCTCAACGCGAGAACCTGTTTGGTGTGCTGGAACTGAAGCACATGGTGGCCGGGGCGGCGGCCGGAGTGGGCGAGCATTGCATCATGTTGCCTGTGGACATGATCAAGGTGGGTGTGCACGTGCAAGTGTCGCGGACGGGGCCGCTAAACTTTTTCTTTCCGGCGAGGAGCCGAAGAGTGGAGATTTCAACCACCCCCCCAGCCGGGTGATCACTCCTCCGCGGCGGCTGCAGGCTGACACGGAAGAGCACAGACGCGCACACAAACCATGGTTAGCAACCGGGCATCGCGGGTCCCGCTGCTGAAGGCACTGGTGCGCATTGGCCAGCGGGAAGGCGTGACGAGCCTGTGGCGAGGCGTGGGGGCAGCTGCATTGGGGGCAGCGCCGTCACACGCCATGTACTTTATGACCTACGAGTACTGCAAGGCCCTGGGAGACGCGGAGAATTCTGTACATATTGCAACGAGCGCAGGCGTGGCCACGGTGATCAGTGAGGCATTGATGACGCCCGCAGACATGGTCAAGCAGCGGCTGCAACTGCCTGGCTCGCCCTACACCTCGGTGTTCCAATGTGCACGCGCTGTGCTGGCCAACGAGGGCATCACTGCCTTTTGGCGCTCCTACCCAACCACCCTCACCATGAATGTGCCCTACCTCAGCGCCCAGTTTGCCATGTACGAACTTGTCAAAGCTCGCTTGAATGTGGACGCGGTAAGTTTGGTCCCTCACCCAGCACGCCATGAGACCGCGTGTGCAGAATCGGGTCATCGTGGAACCCGCACCAGGATTGCGCGACACGCATGCCCTCGATTTCTGTGTGTGTGGGTGGTGTGTGAGTGTGTGTGTGGGTCCAGGGAGAGAAACTCACACACACGGCGGCCTCACAGGAGACCGGGGAGTTTACGCCGGTGAACCATTTTATTGCAGGCATGGTGGCTGGAGCAGCAGCCGGAGCTGTGACGACGCCATTTGATGTGATCAAGACACGACTGCAGACGCAAGTGAGCAGCAGGGGAGTGCTGGGACGGTCTGTGGTGGAAGCACACACGTACAGAGGCTTCCTGTCCACAGCCAGGGAGATCCAGGCCAGCGAAGGCTGGATGGCATTCACCAAGGGCATGACGCCTCGTGTGGTGTACAATGCCCCCGCTGCTGCGCTCAGCTGGAGCATCTACGAGGCAGCCAAGTGGGTGCTTGGGGCCGAAGGTGACTACAGTGACTCGTTCTGAAGGGCCAACAGAGGCACAGAGAAGAGAGAGAAGAGAGAGAGAGAGAAAAAGGGAGAGCAAGCGTGGAAGAGAGACGAAGGAATGGAAGCTCATCGTTCATGCGTGGATGGGGTTCACATCACCAAACGGCGCCGGAAAGGCCAAACAAACGACCACACGCGATGCCACTGGTTCTTCGGGTGGCCATCCTTGCGTCGGTGGCGTCTGGAGAGAGTTTGGAGCATGCAGAGGCGCTCAAGGGGATGTTGCTGTCCAAGAGCGAAGCGGAGCTGCAGTGGAGGCTTGAGGTGTCCTGTTTCGACGTCTCGACAATGGGGCAGCTGCCCACAAGCATCGACTATGACTGTTTGGCCATCTTTACTCACTACCAGGACGCATGGATGGACATGGACGCGTTGTGTGAGTATGTGGGCACGGCGCTGGACAGTGCGGTGTCGGTGGTGTTCTTTGCCTGCTGCTCGCAACCCGAGTACGCACTCGTATGGCCTGTGATGTACAGTGCCTACCTTCCATTCGACACAAAGACGGGCAATGTGAGCAGTCGACACAGCGGAATGAGGAAGCTGTGCGACGATGCGGTGTTTCAGGAAGTACACGAAGTGGATGTTGGCAACCTGCTCCTGTACAAGGCCCGAGCAGCCAAGGGGGCCACCGTCCTGGCGGTATCGGACGTGGACGAACGTACACCATTGGTGACACGCAAGTACATGGCGCATGGGGGCGCCTGCTACTTTGTCAACCTGTATCCGGTGTCTAGTGAAGTCGATTCCGCGCTCGGGTACAGTCCCGTCGGCGATGCGGACACGCTGATCAGCAACTGCATTGTGCAGGCGGCACTACAGACAAACACCACCGACATGGTGTCCATGGGCACAGAGAAGGGTGGCCTTCGAGGCATCCTGGGGCTGGGAGGAGGATCATCCTCATCCTCGTCCAGCAGCAGCAGTAGTAGCAGTAGCAGTAGCTCGTCATGGTCGACACGAGGAGGTGGCGGTGGCGGTGGAGTGGATTGTCTGTGGGAGCCTGGTACAGTGCGTGTTGCTGTGCTCACGTGCGTGCAATTGGAAGAGACGGCAGCTGCAGAGTTTGCAGAACTGAAGGAGAAGCTGCGGAGGGTGAGCAGAGAGCACGGACGCATGGAGCTGGATCTGACCCTGTTTGACTGCAAACGCATGGCAGAGCTGCCAGTCGTGGAGTCGTTCGATGCCTTGCTTGTGTACAACGATTTCCACAGCGATAGCTTCCCAGACGGGATAGGAGACCTGCTGGCTGACTACCTGCAGGAAGGACATGGAGGAGTGGTGGTGTGCGGCTGTGTGGCGTTTTCGGAGTACGCTCCCAAGGGCCGCTTCATGAAAAAGGGGCTGAGCGGGTTCACGCCGGGACACACGAATTCACAGCAACACAGCGGGATCAAACACGGCAGCAAACACATCGATCATCCCATCTTTAAGGATGTGTACTGCCACTCGTCGGGGAATGCGTACGCGTACGGGGGTGTGCGTGCGTTGAAAGGGGCACGTGTGATTGCCCACAGCGACGACGGCGAGATCCTGGCCCTGGAGAACAAGGCCGGGATGGACACGTACACCACCGTGCTACTCAACCTGTACCCAGTCAGCAGGGAGGCACACAAAGTGTTGGGTCACGAACCGGGTCTGGATACCACTCTCCTCGTCGCCAACACGCTTGTGTACGTCGCCGAACAGGCCAAAGTGGGTGAATTGACAGGCGTGAAGGGATTCGTCAGCAAACTGTTTGGGTGATGGGTGAGTGGGGGCGCAGGTCAGCGAATGGAGGCATGACTCAGGCCCAGCCAAAACAAACCAAAACGTTTCCTGTGTCCGAGTAGCCAGTGAAGAAGCATGTCAAAACGGGACCTGGAGGCATTGGAAGCCGGCAGTGTGACGGCAGAGGTGGAAGGCGAGAGTGGCGGCGACGACTTGGGCGGGGACGAGCTGCTGCTGCAGGAGGAAGCTGTAGAGGGCGATGAGGGCCAGGAGCCACAGAAAAAGGTGGGTGGCCATGTGGGAAAGGGTGGGGACGTGTGTTCTGGGCGCGTACGAGACGATGTGTGGGCAAGGGCGGAACATGCGACATCCAGGCGGACCGGACAGAAACATCCCAAGCTGACACGCGGACACACACACACCCTCGCTCACTCACACGTGGCTGGCGTGTAACGGGGTGGATGGAGCACAGAAGAGGAAGAAGAAGAAGAAGAAGAAGGGCAAGAAGCAGGAAGCGAGGGAGGCGCTGGACTTTGCGCAGCTTGGGGAGATGCCCGATGCGCTGGCCCACTTCTTTGCGGCCAGCTACGCCGTGGTGAAAACAAAGCCATTGGAAGGATCAAAAGTGCCGTGGCTGGGAGAGGATGGTGAGGCAGAAGGAGCCAGCAGCAGCAGCAGCAGCAATGACGACAAAAAGTTTGACGCCAAAGCGTTTGCTGTGGTGAAGGATCCGAGCATGCACCAGTTTGAACGGTTTGGCGACGTGCTCAAAGACTACTTTGGCAAGAAGTGGGCCAAGGTGTTGTGTCCGGGCAATTGGCAGTACGAAGCAAATCAGAGTGAAATCGAAGAGGCGGCGCGTGTCAAGGCTGGAGGCAAACGCAAGGCAGGAGGAGGAGGAGGAGGGAAGGAGGAGGAGGAGGGATGGATTCGCAGCAGTCGGCGTACGCACGCAGCCAGAAGGAGGCGGAGGAGGCCAACAAGAGCAAGAGGGCAAAGAAGAAGGAGGGCAAGTTTGGAGCGCCGGCCGTGGTTGTTGTGTGCCCGTCTGCACTGCGTTGCATCGAAGTGTACAAGGCACTGTCGGAGATGCACAGGCGCACGCGTGTGCACAAGCTGTTTGCACGACACATCAAGGTGCAGGAGCAAGTGGAGGCGCTGAAGCAGCCGGTGGGCATTGTGGTGGGCACACCTGCACGCATGGCGCAGCTGGCCAAGCTGGGGGCGTTGAAGAACATCAACGTGAAGCTGGTGGTGCTGGACATGGGCAGGGACACGAAGCAGATGACCCTGTTGGACATCAAGGACACTCGCGCCTCCTTCATGGACATGTACGAGAGCGAGTGGCACAAGCGTGTGCTCGAGGGAAGGACACAGATCATGTTGCTGCAGACACAGGGTGGATGAGACGCAAGACCAAGAAAAATGAACGATGGGGCAACCACACAAAACGACAGCGATGAGTGGGTTTTGCACCACACCAAACCACGCACACCATGACGGGGGGTGGGGGGGCAACTGACATGTACACGGACACACACGCACACACATGAACAGGTGACACGCAGATCGAGGAGCAGGCTGAAGTGCAGACGGTGACGGTGAACGGGAAGACGTTTGAGCTGAACGAGGAGCTGAAGCTGGAGGTGAAGCAGAACCTGGGCAACGAAGTGCTCCTGCGCGACGTGAACCGCATCGCCATCCCAGTCAACTTCCTCACGGGCTACACAGACATCCCGCTGATTCCGGGCGACGCGTACTTCACCAAGGGTAAGGCCCAAGTGAGCGAGGGGCGGGAACGAGGCGAAGCTTTTTTGGGAGCGTGGGCAGCGCGAGAGGGCCCGTGCAAACTGTGCTCAGCGACGGGGTGTGGACGCACAGGCTGACACGCAGGGGATCGCACAACACGCCACACACTGTACAGCGTACTACGGCTTTGCCCCGAACGGCGACCTGTACGTGTCGGACGACGAGGAGGAGGTGGAGAGCGGTGCGAGCGGGGCGTCGTCGTCGCAGGGCGAGGGTCAGGACGAGTTTACGGTGATTCCAGAGTCGGAGAAGGCAGAGGCGGACAAGGCATTCCAGGAGGCACGCATCCGATGGCAGCTGGTCAAGACGAGCGGCATGAACCCGCCGCCCGTGAGCGAGCACACGTGCACCAAGGTGGGTGATTCGCTGGTGGTGTTTGGCGGACGCCGGGGCGTGGACGAGGAGACGACAAACACGGTGTACCAGCTGGACATTGAGAGCAGCACCTGGACACGCCAGGAGAGCTGTGGTGACGTGCCGCCCCCGATGGCAGAGCACACCGCCACGCTTGTGGGCGATCTGATCTACGTGTTTGGTGGCAAGGTGGCCACCAAGGAGCGACAGGAGGCGTCCAGCGACGTGTACACTCTGGACCCCAGCAGCATGATGTGGACACGTGTGGAGACCAGTGGCAACTACCCGTCGCCGCGCTACGGCCACACCGCAACGTTGTCGCCCGACGGCACCTCGCTGATTGTGATTGGTGGCGCCGACAGCAAGAATGTCTTTAACGACGTGTATCTGTTGGACGTGAACAGCCACACGTGGACAATGGCACACGTGGAGGAGGACGCGGTGGTGCCGGAACCCTTCTACAACCACACCGCCGTGCTGTACGACGGCAAGGTGGTGGTCACCGGCGGCGTGCGCCCCATGCTCCTTGGCACCATGTACGAGTACTTGTTTGATGCCTGGGCATACAACGTGGACACCAAGGCGTGGGAGGGTCCCTTGGGCTTGTCCAACGCTCCAGGCTTCAGCGCACGCAGCATGGCCACTGCATCGCTGTTTGAGCCCGTGGCTGTGTATGTGGGTGGCCAGGGTCGCTTCTTTGAAGAGGACAAGGTGGCGTTTGCCGACCTGGCCAACAACCGCTGGATCTCGCTGCCTGTGGGCGGGGTGCACCGTCCGGGACGCCACGGCCACACTGCGAACGTGGTGGGCAACCAGATCTGGCTGTTTGGAGGCAAGCAGGGAAGCGATGATCTGTACGACATCACGGTGCTGGACTTTTCGGGCATGTTTGGGGACGGAAGCGAGGAGTCGCTGGGGATGGCCATCACGCAGAGCGTGGGGGGTGTTGACAAGGAGGAGGACGACAAAGATGGAAAGGGCAAGGAGGTTGCAGCAGATGAGGATGTTGTGGAGATCGAAGGGTGACGGAAATGGAAGCATGGTTTGGGAAATGGGGAACGGGAATTGTCGGTTGGGGTTTGGTGTGCAAGAGAGCGTGGTGTTGAGAGGGGGTGGAACGGTTTATCGTTGGTACACAGAAGGGGTGTTTTCCTCTTTAGAAAAGAATGGGTTGTGGCATTATTTGTGTTTTGAATGCCAGGTTTTTGTGTTTTTTGTGTGCCGCGAGGGCGGATGTTGTTGTTCACCCGCCTCCGTTGCACGAGGGTAGGTGCGTCGCAGTGGCCGTGCAATACAGGTCACTGGTCCTCACACACCAACAAGCTGTTTATGCCTGGGTGTACTTGGTGACGGCCTTGGTGCCCTCGCTGACGGCGTGCTTGGCCAGCTCTCCCGGGAGGAGCAGACGCACAGCGGTCTGGATCTCTCGGCTCGAGATGGTGCTCTTGCGGTTGGCCTTGGCCAGACGAGAAGCCTCGTTGGCGATGCGCTCAAAGGTGTCGTTGATGAACGAGTTCATGATGGACATGGCGCGGTTGGAGATACCGGTGTCCGGGTGCACCTGCTTCAGCACCTTGTAGATGTACGAGGAGTAGGTCTCCACGCGGCGCTTGCGACGCTTGCTGTCGTCGTTCTTTCGTACAGACTTGCCTGCCTTCTTTGCCATTTTGATGGGTAGTGTTCCTTGTTGGGGATGGGTTGGGCGGTGTGGGGCTTTTGGCGCGCATCGGTACTAGTATACGTGCACCCACCGCCAGTGCAGGAACTTCACTGTGGGATGTGTGCGGGTATGATGATTGTGTGAAGGGGTGCATGGGGTGTTATGGGATGTGTAGTGGGTAGGATGGGTGTGTGTGGGAGGTGGGAACGCGTGTGGAGGGCATGCGGGGGGAAAGCGAGGTTGGCGGGATTCCCGTTTTGGACAGCCCACCGCACACGCAGATTTCCAGGTGTACAAATACGCGATGAACCAACCAGGCGCCGCACATCCCAACCCAAACCTACCCGTTTCAACAACCTACATAATGGCAAAGAAGACTTCCAAGGCTGCGGCTCAAGGCCGCTCGCGTTCCAGCAAGGCTGGTCTGCAGTTCCCGGTCGGTCGTGTGCACCGCCACCTGCGCAACGGCCGCTTCGCCGCGCGCATCGGCGCTGGCGCCCCCGTGTACCTGGCCGCTGTGCTGGAGTACCTGACGGCTGAGATCCTGGAGCTGGCTGGCAACGCTTCGCGAGACAACAAGCGCAAGCGTATTGTGCCGCGCCACATCCAGCTGGCTGTGCGCAACGACGAGGAGCTGAACAAGCTGCTGGGCGACGTGACCATCGCTCAGGGTGGTGTGCTGCCCAACATCCACGCCGTGCTCCTGCCGTCCAAGACCAAGAAGGACGAGTAAATCGGCACAGGTGTGAACGGACTCTGATGCGGGCCATCTGCAGCTGTGTACAGCGGCAGGTGGTTTGAAAGGACAAACGGGGCGGCTGGGGCGATCTGCTGGCAAAGCTCAGCGGCGTCTACAGGCGGTCCCTGGCGTTCTGGCACAGAGGAAGGCACATACATGCTACCACAGCAAACCAACGCAAAAAACCTGGCATTCAAAAACAAATAATGCCACAACCCACTCTTTTCTAAGGAGGAAAAACAAGAACGCGTGTGAAAGGGGATAAAAATGATGATTGGAGAGAGGGAGAGAGAGGGGGGTGTGGTTGGAGGAGGATGTTTGCTTGTTGTTTGTGAGTGATGGGGCGAGGTGGTTGCGGGGATTGGCGTGCGGAGTGGCTGGTGGTGATGCGAAGATTGTGCACGGCCGCAGACATGTGGAGAGGAAGACAGGGTGAACACGTGGAAGAGAGGTAGGGAAGTAATGCACAAGGCAGACGTGGACACACCATCGTCACTCCGTCTCCTCCTCCTCCTTCCCCTCGCTGAAATCATGGTTTTTATCTCTCTTTCACTCTCGTTGTGGGTTGTTTTCCTCCTTAGAAAAGAATGGGGTTGTGGCATTATTTGTGTTTGAATGCCAGGTTTTTTGTGTGTGGTTGAAACAACCAAGAGCTGTAGCTGCTGCACGTGGGCAAGCAGTTTAGCCGCCGAAGCCGTACAGGGTGCGGCCCTGGCGCTTCAGGGCGTACACGACGTCCATGGCAGTCACCGTCTTGCGGCGAGCGTGCTCAGTGTACGTCACGGCGTCACGGATGACGTTCTCAAGGAAAACCTTGAGCACGCCACGCGTCTCGTCGTAGATCAGAGCGCTGATGCGCTTGACGCCACCACGGCGGGCCAGACGGCGGATAGCCGGCTTGGTGATGCCCATGATGTTGTCGCGCAACATGCGGCGATGGCGCTTGGCGCCGCCCTTTCCGAGACCTTTGCCTCCCTTTCCTCGTCCAGACATTTTTGTTTCTGTGTTGGTTGGATGTGTTGGGCGAGTTGGCGCGGGATCGGCGTTGTTTTTGTAGTTTCAGGAGTGGATTCTAGGAGGCGGGATTGTGAGTGGAGGGGACATGGAGGGAGTATGGAGTGATGCTATGGGTGATTGGTGCATATGACGAACGGTATCTGTGTGTGTGGATGTGTGCACATGCATGCGTGCATGTGTACCCAGACGGTGGGTGAGAACACAGACGGTGGTTGACCAAATTTGGGACCCAGTTTACACTGGACCTGCCAAAATTAGCAGTCACGAGGATACATAGTCGGATGCGCGCGCTTTCCTCCACCCGACCCAAGACAACTACAACCCGTAGAACACTAAAAGAACATGGCACGTACGAAGCAGACCGCCCGTAAGAGCACTGGAGGCAAGGCCCCGCGCAAGCAGCTGGCCAGCAAGGCCGCCCGCAAGTCGGCCCCGGCCGCCGGTGGCGTGAAGAAGCCCCATCGTTACCGCCCCGGTACGGTGGCGCTGCGTGAGATCCGCCGCTACCAGAAGAGCACTGAGCTGCTCATCCGCAAGCTGCCGTTCCAGCGTCTGGTGCGTGAGATCGCCCAGGACTTCAAGACCGACCTGCGCTTCCAGTCGTCGGCCATCGCTGCCCTGCAGGAGGCCTCTGAGGCATACCTGGTTGGCCTGTTTGAGGACACCAACCTGTGCGCCATCCACGCCAAGCGTGTGACCATCATGCCCAAGGACGTGCAGCTCGCCCGCCGCATCCGTGGTGAGCGCGCATAAGCGCCCGGCCTGGCCTCTCGAGTGTGTGCATTTTGGTGACGGCGGTGTGGTGGATGGTGTGGAAGGACGAGGGCAAAGCCCTGCTGTCGTCCACCCAGCCACGCACGTCGGAGCCGCACCCTCGACAAACAAACTACAAACAACCTGGCATTCAAAAACAAATAATGCCACAACCATTCTTTTCTAAAGAGGAAAACAAACCACAAACAAACACAAAAAGAAGATAAACACCCGATTGGTTCTGTTGGCATGGCTGTGTGCAAGATCTGGGCTGGTGAAGC
>JAPMXV010000064.1:0-17266 GCA_026936335.1 Mantamonas sphyraenae | reverse complement strand
GGGCTCAATTGGAGAAAGACACCGGTGTAGAAGTGGACGAGAAGGTGATCGAGCATGCGCTGAAACATGTGTTCACGCATCAAAAAGGCGTTGACGCCAATTTTGATGAGGCTGAGAGGAAAGGTATCAGGTACAACGCGTTCACAGAAGAGGGCGAGCCCGTGATCACGAAGGCCATTGGGTCTGCGCACATGAAGAACGAACGTATCACGAAGCGCAAAGAGCTGTTCCAAAAGCGTTTGCGCCTGATCATCTCGCGCAAGCTGATGGACCATGCATTGACCACTTGAGCCGATGGCGTTTCTGAAGTCTCGCTTCGTCTCGATGATGAACATCGTATCAGTGCTCTGGGCGCCGCGACAGCAGTACGTCTGCTGGTCTGAAGATGAATGCCGTGGCGGCGTTTGAGCACATGCGCAAAACCACGCAGAGCCGAATGAAGGGCTACTCTCAGCGGTGGCGTGTTGGGTTACGAAGTCAAGGAGTACATGATTTGAGCATACGGACGTTTCGCATCGGTCGACTATCACGCAAGGAGCTTCTGAACAGGATCCCAAGCTGATACCAACATTTCATCGAAATGGCTTCACCGATTCTGAAGAGAAAGACCGAAAAAGGCCCAGGCGCAGAGAAAACAAGCTGCAGAGAGTGGCAGACGGATGACCGAAACGATGATGAGGAGAACGACGATCGCTTACAGCTGCAGCTGTGCACGACATTCGCCGACGAGCGCGGTAAGTTGAAGGGTAAGTCGGACATCAAGAAGGCCATGGTGGGTATGTTCAACACGCTGAGATGCGCAACCTGCGCAAGGAAGCACGCAAGGCACTCCGTGACCGAGGATTGGCTCCATTGCTGATCTGCGCCGTCTGAAGACCTGCACGTGAGCAAGGCTCGCCGACAGCAAATGCTCGGCCTCGTGAGATCAATTCTGATCAAGACACGTGTGATTTTGGACGAGTAATTGGGAGGAATGCAAAGGTGGTGAGGCAAAGCGCAAGAGAAGAACGTCCAGGGCGCCGTTGACGGTGTGCTCAAGGTGCACAGCCCAGCACAGCGGCTCGACGCCGAGCGCGAACTACAGTCAAATCTGAAGCGATGCAGTGAGCACAAGTGGCATCTTGCTGCTGGAGCCCATGTGCGATGCCCGCGTGGAGCGATCATCACCGGCCTGTTGAAGGGCCACGCATGGCCTGGGAACTCTGAACGGCGCTGATTGCTGCACTCACGCACATGCCAGCAGGGAGATTACTTTCCGTGGATCATTCAATAGCACTGGTTCCACTGCCATCGCGTCGGGTACGGCATTGCAGGCTTTCTGCGCAACAAGGCGGCTGCCACGGCGTGATGTGTCTGGAGGGACTGCAGTGTGTAGACGGACTTGACATAGGCAAAGTGCATCGTCATCAAGTTGAGGATTGGCCAGGCAAGCCGCAGCGTTTCGTGCCCGTTTTGGCTACGGGTTGCAGGCGCTGCATCGCACCAACCGCTCGCACCATGGAGAGTTGGACACTGTGGATCACATCAAGTGCTGCGAGCTCCGTGACGTCGGTCCGCCTGAGGGCGCCGTGTCGTGCCAAGTGGGCAACTGGTACAAGCTCTTTCGATCGCGCCGGCATGTCATCCTGTCCCGCAGGCACGTCTGTGCACTCGTTGGAGACGACAGGAGGCGCCTTGGTCAACCTGGAACGGGCCAATTGTTGCACGCGCAACATCAAGAACGACCTGGACGCATTTGTGGAAGTCCACAGCAAGATGAGCGTCAAGGGATGGAAGAGCTGCCCAGCAGGCTACAGTGTGTCCGGCTTGCAGCGCGGCAACAGCCACTCGCTGACCGGGATTGAGATGCTAAAGTGCACACTGAACACGTACAAGGACGATTGTGAAGTTGTCAACCTCGAGCACGGCTTGGGGAAGCGCGGTACGCACAGTTGTCCCGCCGGTTTCGGTATCAATGGCTTCTACAGGCACAACGACGGAGCGGATGGTCATCTGGGTGACCTCACGAAATTGAAGTGCTGTAGGTATATTGCCGAAACTGTGGAAAAACCCACGACCCTTTCGTTCGCAGCAGACTGGGGCAACACAATGGGCAAGACGATCAGTACGCAAGCCAAGTGCAAGAGCGGGTACATTGTCCAGTCTCTGACAACGTCTGGTGGCACGAACCTGCGGGAGATCAAGGGAGCTGTGTGTGAGAAGAACCGCAGGCAACAGAACCCGAAGCAGGTGTGGTTGTGGTGGTGGGAGTACCTGCGTGCTGGTGGATGGGCAACCTGTCCCAAGGGCTATGGCGTGTCTGGGTTCCAGCGCTACCACTGCCATACGTTGGATTGCATTCAGAAGGCACGGTGCACGTACGGCCTGTCGGAGGAGTGCAAGCTTGTGCGTGTGGACCTGAAGAAGAAGGGCGAACACGGGTGTCCGGTGGGATGGGTCTGCAAGCCATCCATCGTGCGGGACCCGTGTCCACGGGCAACCTGGGCATGGTGGACCACTACAAGTGCTGCAAGTACACGGAGAAGCCTGAAGATCCAAAGGCACTGGTAGTGGCAAGTACCGTCCACTGGCACCACCACATGAGCAAGGCTGGCAAGGCCGAGTGCCCGACGTCGACGATTGCTAGCGGCGTGACCACGCATGGATGCAAGGGACTCAATTGCATCGTGGATGCTAGGTGCGGAAAGTCCAACTACGCAAAGGAGTTGCCGAAGAGCAAGTGGTTCCAGTGGAATCACGCTCTGCACGCTGGCGGCTGGGTCAACTGCCCCAGTGGTCACGGCATTTCGGGTTTGGAGCGAAGCGGGTGCAACCACCTGACATGCATTACGAACGTTAAATGCACTGCAGGACTGTCCAAGACGCGATGCATCAACGTGCGTGCCCTGTGGGGCGTGCATGGCACGTGGAGATGCCCTCCAGGCCTGGCCATTCAAGGTCTCCACAAGAACGGGGCTGGAACCGGGGACCTGCGTAGCATCGACCATTACTCGTGCTGTGAGTACGCAAACGCGCAAGAAGCCAAGGATTTCGCAGCCGAGGCGAAACATCAAGAAGCATTTGCGACAAGCAGGGCAGACTGGGGCAACACAATGGGCAAGACGATCAGTACGCAAGCCAAGTGCAAGAGCGGGTACATTGTCCAGTCTCTGACAACGTCTGGTGGCACGAACCTGCGGGAGATCAAGGGAGCTGTGTGTGAGAAGAACCGCAGGCAACAGAACCCGAAGCAGGTGTGGTTGTGGTGGTGGGAGTACCTGCGTGCTGGTGGATGGGCAACCTGTCCCAAGGGCTATGGCGTGTCTGGGTTCCAGCGCTACCACTGCCATACGTTGGATTGCATTCAGAAGGCACGGTGCACGTACGGCCTGTCGGAGGAGTGCAAGCTTGTGCGTGTGGACCTGAAGAAGAAGGGCGAACACGGGTGTCCGGTGGGATGGGGTCTGCAAGCCATCCATCGTGCGGGACCCGTGTCCACGGGCAACCTGGGCATGGTGGACCACTACAAGTGCTGCAAGTACACGGAGAAGCCTGAAGATCCAAAGGCACTGGTAGTGGCAAGTACCGTCCACTGGCACCACCACATGAGCAAGGCTGGCAAGGCCGAGTGCCCGACGTCGACGATTGCTAGCGGCGTGACCACGTATGGATGCACTGGGCTCAATTGCATCAAGGATGCTAGGTGCGGAAAGTCCAACTATGTGCAAGGCTTGCCGCCGAGCAAGTGGTTCAAGTGGAATCACGCTCTGCACGCTGGCGGCTGGGTCAACTGCCCCAGTGGTCACGGCATTTCGGGTTTGGAGCGAAGCGGGTGCAACCACCTGACGTGTATTGTGAACGTCAAGTGCACTGCAGGACTGTCCAAGACGCGATGCATCAACGTGCGTGCCCTGTGGGGCGTGCATGGCACGTGGAGATGCCCTCCAGGCCTGGCCATTCAAGGTCTCCACAAGAACGGGGCTGGAACCGGGGACCTGCGTAGCATCGACCACTACACGTGCTGTGAGTACGCAAACGCGCAAGAGGGCAATAATCCACAGTGGAAGGAAAACATGTCAGCGGCGAAGAGGCATCTCGAGCGGATTGCCAAGCGTTTCAAACGCTTTTAGAGGTGAAGAGTGTAGAGTGTGTCGTCTTTTCAAAACGGGATGCGACAACATGCTTCCCTAGTGTCAGGCGAAGGCGTTGGGTTGTTTACTGGGCACCCGTGTGTGTGTGGCTAGTTGCCACCCGCAACCATGGACTCGTCAAGCATCGAAAATCCCGTTCATTGCACAATGCAAACCACAGGGTGATGCCAGGGCCAATGCGCTCCTTGCCACCCCCACCACCCATGCTTTTGTTCATGCCTGCTTGTGCTCTTCCGTGGTCGTGTGTTGCATCTGCCGCTGCCAATGTGTTGTGTATGACTGCCTCTGCTCTTTCGTGTCTTCCCCAGCAGGGACATCAGGTCACTGTTGTTGATCAGCTCACGCATTGCTTGGTGTTCGTGTGCATGGTGACGGCCAGGGTGCGTGCTTTGATGAGTGCCAGCAGCGTCTGGAACTCCCGCGCCGTGCAGCTGCCACGCTCGTCACTGGGAGAGTTGCTGCTCCAGCACGTGTCCATCGTGGTGGTGGTGAGGTGGTCGTCGTAGTCGCGCGTGACGAAGGCCAAATTACAAGCAGGATAACGTTGTGCGCAAAGGCTAGTCGAAGAAGCGGTGGCGGTGCGACGGAGTGCGATGGTGCTGAGAATGGACAGTTTTGAGCATATGGGTAATACTGCTGGATGGTGGGTGTTGGCAGCGACCCAGAATGGGGCGGGTGTGGTGCAAGCACATGTGCACTGCATACTGCAGCCAAGAGCGGCACCTGGGTACACGACAAGAGCAAGGCGGTGTGTAAACAGTCGTCCTGGTTTGTGCTCTTTCCTTGATGATGTCACACAAATAGCACCCCCTCACCCTGCTACCCACGCGCGCGCTTGCTGACACCCCACCGCATTGACAACGAACCAGAGCAGTGGGGCGTAGGTTTGGTGCACGGCGTCCCACCCGATCCTCTGAACCACCTCACCCGCCTCCCTATGGACCATATCACCCTCCACCAGCCGATTGCATGCCATCAACCACCCCTTGAGCGTTCTCTTGCACCCATTCGGCAGGTCTGCCCACTTTGGTTCCCCCGCTCGTTCCAGCCACCACGCATAGTCCTTGAGGTCTTCTTCATCGTTCTCCTCGTTCCTCAGCTCCTCCACCGGAAACCCAGCAGCACGAAGCCTATTGCGCACATACCCAAACACGACCTTTTGCTCCCAGCTGAGCCCGTTCTCCTCGACCGCCCACAGATCCGTCTTGACTGCCCGATTGAACACGCAGTTGCCCAGGGGATGCAACGCCATGGCACCCTCGTGAGTGACCTGTGCCCCCGGAAAGGATTTGGCTTGTTTGATGTCTTTGATAGCCTGGTTGATGTCATCGTCACCTCCCAGCTCGACCAAGTCTGACTCACCCCTCCATACTGCACTCCGACACAGCGCTTGACGGTCACTCTGCCCACCAGCATGTCCATCTTTGCCGCAAAGTCATCCTTGGTGTTGATTCGAGCCAGCTCGAGCAAATCACCGTACGCGCGGTAGGAAACACCCTCGTGGATCAGCGTCAGCGCACCGAGTCGGTGAAACTCGAGAAAAAGAGGGTACTCCTCCACGGGCAGCCACAGGTGCACAAACTGCAAAATGACGGCTTTGTGGTTTGTGATGTGTCGGCGGTTGTCCTCGTCCATGTAAACGATATCGCGGGCCACGTTCTGGGCCAGCAGACGAAAAGGCGACTGTGGGTTGGAATTGGGCGCAGCCAGAGAATGAACCATGCTGCACAGCTCTGTCCAAAAACCCATACAGTGCCACATGGCCTCCATGAGCAACTGCACCGCAGAGATGTGGGCGTCCAGACGATCGACTGCTGAGCTCGACGACGACGACGACGACGATGAGACCATGGCAAAGGACGGCGACCCCTTGGTGCGCTTGCCAAACCCAGTGGCGTACAGCTGCTTGATCTGGGGTGTCTTGAACCCCAAGACGAAACGCCGAATCATCTGGACCGGACTTCCCGCCACGGTGTTGTGCCTCGCAGTGTCTCCCTTGTAGTGCGTACAGACATGATTAAACGACATGTGACGAATCATCCGTGCCATATCGTCAGCGCCCCATTGGTCGATGAAGCGCATGTGCAAATCAGAAAACTCGAGTGACTCGGAACTTTCGCCACGTTGTTCTCGTTCCGATGCCTGTCCCGATCGACGACTCCCTCGTCTGCCACCTCCCTCAGAATCATCGTACTGTGTCTCGTCTCCTCCTCCCGCCACCCCTTGACCACGCGCCAACCTCTGCTTGATGACAAACTCGGCCAGGCTGTACGTCGTGTTCAATCCCAGGGCTTTGGTGGCTACGCGTCGCAGGGGTGTTTCTGATGGAGCTACACACTCTGTGCGCAAGTACAGGCCCAACACTGTATCCAGGTTGTCCGTTTTGGCCACCATGTCGCGCCATTGAGCCTCGGGCACTGCCTGCAGCTCCTCCTCGGTTGCACCCAGCACAAACACGCACCAGAGGTCTTTTAGGTTGCTCATAGCGTACGGGTTTGTCGTGGTGTACCATTCGTAGTGCCAGATGTCCACCGCTTGTTCTTGTCCGATGGCGAAGCGCCACACTTCGTCTCGGTCAATGGACACTGGAGCCAGTTGCTTGAGCAAGTCCACTGTACCTTTTGTTGCCTCTGCGTGGACCTGGCTGTCCTGACGACCGGCCGCTGTCCTCCAACGCTGTCGATCTGCGTTCAGCGCCTTTTTGATCTCGGCAAACCGCTGACGAACTCGCTCAAAGGGAGATTCCTCTCCCGTGGCTCTTCTTTGCCTGATGTGTGCAATCCGTGCTCTCACTTCCACATCCTCGTCGCCCCCGTCGTCCTCATCAACGTCGGACAAGGCGTCCAAAGGGCTCACCTCGTCCAGAGTCTCTGCAGCGTCAGAGCTCAGGTTTGGCTCGCTTGCTGGCTCTGTACCCAAAAGCATCCGCGTCAGGCCTTTATACCGCTGCCCCCTACCCCTTTTGGGCAGAACTTACCGACCGCCATGGAGCCTGCGCTTGTTTGCGAGGGGGTCACGTCCCCTTCCTCCTCCTCCTCATCCTCTACGGTGAACACAGTGGGAGACGTAACACCTCTACCCTCCTCCTGTGATCCAGTTGTAGAAGGTGTCTGTACCGACGAGTGCTGGACGGCGCCCCCTTTGTCTCCACCGCCGTCGCTCTTCGCCATCTCCTCAACGTCCATCGTGCTCGCCGACACCTCTTCCCCTGCTTCCTCAACTGCCTGTTCGGTGAGCGCATCATGTGTTGCACCAGTCTGGGTATCGTCCTGACTCACAGCAACGGTAGGTGTGCCTTTGTGCGACCAGGTGTCAGCGTCGACGCCCGAAAACAAAGGGTGATCAGCACAAAACGCAACCCACTTTCGACCACTTCTTCCTGCTCTTCCTGCTCTTCCTCTCCCTCTCCCCCCAACGTTGTTGACTCCACACGCTGCCGCTTCTCTGCATGTGTTTCATGCGATGTGCGAGTGCGCGAGCTCGTCTGCGTCTCGCTGCTTGCGCTGCTTGCACTGGAGCCGTCTGAGCTGGTCGAGAGGGTCCGCTTGCGTTGGAGCCGCGTGACTCTTTGCAAAGGTGAGGCGACGGTGACCTCTCCGTTGAACGAGTCCATGCCCAAACTCTCTGACGACTCTATGGTTGACACGGTGTCACGCACAGACATTGTCGGTTTGCTTGGACGCTCGCGGCCTGGCAAAACACCAAAATTGCGCCATTTTGTTCGCCAGATCCCACCCCACCCAAACAAGCCAAGAGACAACAACCTGGGCCCATTGGTTCAAGTGACCAGTGTTTTAGTACTCTGCATCTATCTGGCACTGTTTCTGGACACCCTCCTATCCAGGCATCCTCGCTCGAGCGATCGGTGAACAAGATCTCTGTGTCCGTGGGTGGATCGATGAACACTGCCAACTTCATCCAAACAGGCAGTCCCGAACTCACCCGGATTTGTGCAAACTTCTCCCCAACCAGGGTGCCTGTTTCGTCTGAGCAAGCCGTGCAAGAGACGGTTTCGTTTGTACGCAAACCCCCCATTTCGCTCAAACACTGACATGTCGCCCTCCCAAGTAGCAAGTAGCACTGTGCGCCTCATCCGCCAACTCATGTCCCATGCCAAACGCCGCAGGGGGTCGACATCTACTCCTACCTCACCTGCCATCAAACGGCAGCGTGTCGAGTACCTACCCGAGCTGACGCGTGGTGTGAACTCACTCCGCGCGCGCGCGTACCAAAAGCGCGAGTTCTTGGCAGGCACCTTGTATGTCGGACACCTTGTGACGTCGTTGGTGACCCTCGCTGTGCATGGACACCTGAGCATAGACGCAGTGTGCAGCCACCTTGCACGTTTCGCATGGTCGCGCGTGTCCAACACAACTGCAGCACTTGCCACCCTCCTCGACACCCACGATGACCTTGCTCGGCTCTCTGCGACCCACTCTATCCCTTTACTATCCAGCAAGTCTGCAGCAGAGATGTTTGTGGCGTGTTGGGTGTACGGAGGCGTCAGACTGGCTCCGTTTCCCTGCTTGGCCTCGCCTGCCGCGTTGACTTGGTTTCTAGCCTGGTTGCAAGACCGTGTGGGAGCCGCCCGTGCCCGTCAAATCACCCTCCGACTCAGAATTGTGTATGACGCTCTACGTGAAGAAGGGGTGGATGTGTTTACGTGCCAGACGCAGGTGCTGGGCCTGCTGGAAGAGCCAACAATTGTCCCGCTCCGCACCGCACAGTGCAGTGAGGACGACAGCGACACGACGTGGTTGGGTGTGTGCCAGTCGGTGAGGAAACACCTGGCACTGGCCTACACACGAACAAAGGGACTGCATGTGTTGGCAGCACACGCACTCGTCCAAGGGACAACGCTGATGCCGTACCGAGGGCACGTGTTGTCCGACGAGCAGGTGGCTGCGCTGGACGATGATGAACAAGTATCAAAGAACCAAGACAAACCGCTGCTGCTGCTCACATTGAGAGAGAGCGGCGATGTGGTCCGTCCAGTTCCGGGTTTGGCTCCGTTCCTGAACAGCAGCGCAGCCCCCAACTGCGCGATGATCGAGCAGGACGGCGAAGGGTGGCTAGTGACACAGCGCGACATCGCTGCTGGCGAAGAGTTGACCTGGGACTACTGCGAGGGCGACACGTCTGGCGAACAGGACATCGGGGACGCCCCTCACACTCAACGGCTGGAGCAGGTCCACCTGACTCGCTTGGGATCCTACGTGACACTTCAACTGGCTGCATTGTACGAAAGCCGCATGGCCAAGCGATTGCTGGTGGTGAGTTCCAAAACACACGTTCGTTTGTTTGAATCGCTGGCCTGCTTCCTCACCAAGCGGTATGAGGGGCACTGCTGCGTACTCTCCACCGCCGCCGAGCTTCTGAAGGAATCTGAGACATCAACCGCCATTGCCGCCCCAACGATGTACCTCGTGTGTGCACACGCACCCAAAGGACGTGTCAACTACACCCAAGTCGTCACGGCAGCAATGGGCCTGACGTACAAGGGGATTGTGTGTCTGGTGGTACACAGCCTCACGCCACAGTGCCATTTTTACTCGGATCTTGGCTCCCCACACGACACGGTGGGCTCACGCAGGGTGTGGGAACTGGAAGTTCACTCGACCACACGGACCACAGCACATCTTCACACAATGACGAGCGACAGGTGAGGGACCAGCAGCGCTTGTGCATGCAACACAACAACGGTGGTATTTCAAGATGTCGCGGCAAGGCTCACACGGCAAGCGCGACCTGGACGATGCAGAAGCAACGCAAGATCAGCCGTCCGCACACGCCCAGGAAAGACAGCCTCTCAAGCGCTCGCGTGTGCAGGATGAACCCATCTTTCAGTTCATCCTGGATGACCAGATGGAGCACCTGGTGGAGTACCTGAGCAATCCGGGAGTGGATGAGGAAACACGGGAGGAGCTCATGAACCACATGTACACCGTGGTACCACGCCCTCCTGCATTCCATTGCACGTTTGCGTCTCGCTCACGACATACTTGGACTATCTCACCTGAACGAGAGATGGTGTGGAGCCACACAGAGCCGCGTGAACGCGTAAAGTCGTTCGTCAGACGCATCCTCGATTTTGGCGCCATCACGCAAGCCAACCAAGACGGCGCAGGGCTTCTTCTCCAGGAGATGGCGGCTTTTGCTCGAAGCAACGCACCGCGCCCGTGCACATGGGAAGGTGTATCGGACACACTTTGCGTGGCAGCCGAAACGTCCAGCCTCGACACGATGGATGTGGAGGTTGTCGTGACGCCAACGGTGGATGAAACGCTGCAAGGATGGCTGGCTGTGTCCCTGTCTACCGCGATCACAGTGCATGAAGGGACGTCGGCAATCGATCTGATGCGTGCTCTTCTGCAGGAGGTGGTGTCGGTTGGAATTGTGGTCGCCTCGGATCAACTGGGTCGTGTGATGGCGACACATCTGGCCAAGATAGAGTTTGTGGACACACAGGTTCTGCAGGAAGTGGTAAACATTGCGCTGACGCACACGGAGGCTGTGCAGAAGTCAACGGCGTACACGCTGCACATCAACCTGGTGATGAGTCTGTGGGATGAGCTGGTCCAAGAGTGTACACAGAGTGCGCACGAATCCATCTCAGTGTCCAAGGACCCATGATCGGCAGCATGGCTGACGAAGTTTCTTTCGAAAGGTGTTCCTCGTGGTGTTTGAACACAATTCTACGATTTTATCCAAATGCACGAGTCTGCCCACCCATTGATTTGGAGGAAGAAATGGCCACACCCAAACCCCGTTTTCGATGGTGATTCTGCCTTGTATGGGCTGTGCTCACCCTCTCAATCCATAGAAAGCACATGCCATGAGAGCACAGTGGGCTGATCGTGTGCGAGGAACGACACACCTGAGAAACGCAACAAGAACTACAGCACAACTCACCGGTTCCATCGGAGCCATCAAACACCAAACATATGGCGAGATGTCTGCGTTGAAGCCACCCGTAGCGACAGTCACCCTTTGGGGTGACCAATTTCCCGACCTCAAAAAATGAAGCGCCCACGTCACCAGCAACACTTTGGGACCACATTGCATGGTGTTCCGCAACCGCACCTTCTCCGTTGACATGTACTCGGCCGATGCGTGTTGTGATGGGAAACTCACCACTCACCTCACTCCGGCCTGTGTTTAGTGTGTCCAGCCCGCTGGCAGAGATTCGAATGCACGCAGCAGCAGAAATTGTGAAGCCAGCCAGCTCACAGGTTCAATAGTGTGTAGGTGCAGAAACGACGTTGCTGGAAGTGTTTGCACCGATGGATATCCGTCTCGGATGCGTCACCAAGTTGCAACGCCGCTTGGGAGCATTTGGTGAACAACACCGGGTCAACCTCTCGCTCTGTACTGGCTGACTCTTCGAACCGTCTGCTAGGAGACCAAATGGAGATATCAACCACTCCCAGCGTGTTTAACAGTGCAGAACGAGCATACGCCAACCTGGAAAGAGGGTAAAACCAGCTTGACGGGATCGAAAGACCACAGCGCTGTGGCCACAGCGACGGTCCAACGTGGTTATCGGTGAGAGAATACCAGATCACTGCATACTATGCCATGTATCCACATGCATGTTGATTGGCCTCAGTGCGCCGGGTTGGGCAATTTTCAAAACACCGCGCACGATGACCAAGGCATCTCTACTCTCTATCGTGTCTCTGGCAGCGACTCTCATCCTACTTGCTGGACCATCCCGTCAGACAGTGACAAACGCTCAATGGGGCGGACCTGAGGACGACTACGCTCGTTGTGTGAACGAAGCAAGCGACGGAAGCGTGTTCATCTCGGGCTGGACCAAAAGCAGCCTGGATGGCTACACAAATGCTGGCGACGCCGACTTTTACGTGACACGCATGTTCCGTAACGGGACACGTGTGTGGAGCAGGCAGTGGGGCACTGACAGAGAAGATGAGCTCGTCAGTGCAGTGGTAGATTCGCAAGACAACCTGTATGTGTTTGGCCAAACACGAGGCTCCTTGCCTGGCTTCACGCTAAAAGGCGATCGAGACTTGGTGGTGAGCAAGCTCTCTCCGACGGGCACCATTCTGTGGAACAAGCAGTTCGGAGTCGAAGCAACGGACTACGCAGACGTCGCAGCGATGGACGCCTCGGGCAACATCTACGTTGCTGGCAGCGTGTTTGGTTCGTTCATGAACATGACAAGTGGCAATCCTAACCTGCAAGACGTGTTGGTGGTGAAACTGGACCAGAACGGGGAGATCCTGTGGTCCAGGCAGTTCTACAGCACCCCCTACATGGGCAACAGCCAGAGTGAGAGCGTGTGGACGATGGAGATCATCAACAACGCAATCTACGTAGGCGGACGCACCAGCGGAGACATCACGAACCAGAACAGAACGTACAGCAACGCCAACCACGGCTTTCTGATGAAGCTTGACCCGCAAGGCAACCGCGAGTGGGTGTGGCAGAGCAACTACACGACACCTGTACTTCCCAGAGGCATGGTGCTTCTCTCGGATGGTCTGTTGTACACGATTGGCAACCAGGGCAGTCCCGTGTCCAAACCCTTGTTGATGCGCCACCACACGAATGGCACGTTTGTGTCATCCACTCAAGTGAACGGGGTCATCCAAGCAGACACTAACCTGGTTGCCCACCATGGCAAGCTGTACTATGCAGGAACCATCCCAGACAACAACCTTCCCTTCAAACGCGCGCTGATCGAGATGGATCCCAACGGGACCGTGATCTTGGCATCCCGATGGGACACTACACCGACTCCTTACAACACTCGATTCCTGTCCGACGGGGCGCTGATGGTGACAGGCAAGGTGGATCAGTTCATTGCAGTTGGATTCCAGAGCGCTGGCAAAAGCGACATGTTTACGACTGAGTATGCGCCCAGTCCCAGTCCGTCCGCATCTCCGACTCCTGGTGCATCTGCCACACCGACCCCGACGCCCACAGCCACAACCTCTCCAGTGCGAGCGCTTCGTCCCAGAATGCGAGTGGCCCAACGGCCGGTGCGCTGCTCGTCATGCTGATGGCCTCTGCGGCGCTTGCCCACATGCAAGGCACGTGGTAAAGACACGTAAAATCGTTGCTTACCCTGTCCACTTTGATCCCTCGTCCTCTGAGATATCCAGTCGGTATACGCAAAACGAGAAAACGAGAGTATCCCAAGAAGGATGGGTTTGTACAAAATCGCGCAATATCGTACAATATCCACCTCCAAGCTGTGCGCAGAATGTGTGACCTGGAGTAACACCAGGAGTGACTGGAGTGATAGAATGATTGTGAGCACAGTGCAGCCGTTGTCTGCGACTCTCAAAGTGCTGTCTGGGCTCCTTGGAGGGTTGTTTCGGCAAGTGATTCGTCATCGTGTGTCGGCTGTGCCCTTGCTTTGGATACCCTCTCCAGATGGATCTCACTTTGCTGTGGGTGCAACGACAGTTGTAGCTTCTGCATTGCACGGTTTTCGGTGGGCAGAGCAAAGCGACATCCTCACACCATCCCAGCCTGGTCAGATTCCCTTTTGCACAACGGCAATCAAACGTGCCCACCGAGCCTGTCCCTCAAATGGTCACGGTCCATACCACCGTCTGTATGAAGCAACCCATGGGTTTGGGAGATCCCAAGGATCGTTCTTTGGATGGGTGAGCCTCCTGCACCAGAAGAGCCGACTGGGCGAAGTTGGTCCTCACGCACCAACCTCCGGCGCCTGTGGAGCCAATGCTGTCCATACCATTTCTTGAAGTAGACCGCACAGCTGAGGTGGTGGCGAAACGAGAAACCTGAGATGAGCAAACGCGACCCGGACTGCGCATGGCTCGATTGGACCACGTCTACCGTGAATCGATCGGTCGACTCCAACTCTGCTCCCAATGCTAACAACTGTGCGCTCCAATAGAGTTCACACCAGGCATGGAAGAGCAGCCAAGGAGTCGGCCACAGCGGATCTTGCCTGATGCACCCTGCACATCCAGATCGCACTGGTCGGAGATTGACCCTACCTTGCCAAGCTCCACCGTAGGCCATCAGAGACACCTGTGACACCTGAAAGCTGCTTGTAGGTGTTCGATCCAACCTCTAACCGATCTTCGGGTCAGAAACGCCGCGCAACAGGCTTCCAACGCGACCTGGGAGGGCAAAACCCGCGCAAGCCCTGACACCAAGCCGCTTCTCCTGCGACTGCGTGACAAGCCGGACACAGGGCCACAGACGGATGTCCAACACAACCATGCAGAGCATGCACCTACGGACGGAACAAAGAGGCGATTGCCACCCTGTCAGAGGGGTAGAAAGCGACGTGAACGACTCGTGCGCAACTCGCAGCAATTTCAAGCACGAAAAAACCACCCCGTCCGCGATGCCGCGTTTCTTCCTTCTCATCTTGACCATTACGCTTCTGTGTGCGACACCCACACTGGCTGTACAGACGTACACCTTTCCCGGGTGCAACGACCACTTTTCTGGGCTTGCTTCGTCTCCGGTGACACGCTCGGGCGTGCGTTGGGACGCCAGTGCGCAGGCGCTGTATGTTGTAGACACAGCATACACCACGCTTGCCAACCAGCTTTCATACTCGGGACCAGGAGTTGCGCGCGGCTTCCTGGCCAAGATGGCCCTGAACGGCACGACGGAGTGGAGCGTTCGCTTCCGGTCATTCGGGTCAGACGTGGTGCTGCAGGACGGCTCTGTGTTTGTGCTTGGTCGCATCTCCACCAACCCATCCCTGACGAGCGGGCAGACAGAACTCAGTCGCGTCATGCCCAACGGCACGGTGGTGTGGAAGATGGCGGATTCGGACATGAGCCAGAGTGGGCTGCGCATGGCTTCGTGGGGAGCGTCAGACCTGGTTCTGGTTGGACACATCGCCAACACAACAGCCAACACGGTAACGATGTATGTGCAACGGCGTGCGTCGAACGGCACGGTAAAGTGGACCACGGTGTTTGGAAGTGGCGACAGCAAAGACCAAGTGCGCGAGGTGGGCGTCGATGCGAGCTCTGGAGACATCTTTGCAGCGGGCGGTGCATCCACCAACATACCAGGGTACCCGAAACCGTCTGGATTTGCGACGCGGATGTTTGTGGCACGAGTGTCGTCTGCAGGTGTGCTCCAGAGCGTGGCCTACCCTTCGTCTTCGCCCACAGGAGGGGCAACGATGGTAGACTACGACGCCCAGAGCATCGCTGTAGACAGTGCGTCTAGCAAGCTGTACACTGTCGCCTACAAGGCCGAGAACTCTGGGTGGCGCGCCACGCTGTACCAAACAGATTTTGCTGGAACACTGAACTGGCATCGTACCAATGCGTCGATCGACAACCAGTTCCCCCGACCTGCAATGGTCGATGTAGATTCCACGGGAGTGTACTACGCAACCTGGTATCTGCAGGGCACGACAACCACGCCCATCTCGGCCGTGCTGCGGTACGACGCGACCGGCTCGTTCCAGTGGTGGAAAACCTGGGCTCCAGACCACTACGTGTCTGGCATGACACTTGCAGGTGACTCCATCGTGGTGTTTGGCTTTACCATGGATGCGAGCACGTCGACCCGGTACTGCTCGCTCTCGGTGGTTGGCAAGAGTGAGCCGTCGTCGCCACACCGGACAGCTCGACCCCAACCCCAACTCCAACGGCAGCACCCACTTCCAGCGACGCAACTCACAACCATGTTCATTTGATCCTGCTCCTCCTCACTTGGCTCTGTCTCCTTCATTTGCTGCAGTGAGATGTGGGACAGCGACTGCACACCTGACGGTATCCAACAAAAAGCAAGCGGTTGCGAAAGATTCTTTATGTTTTGTTATTGTGGTTGCTGCTGCTCCTTGACTACGGTGCGGGTTCGTCGAGCGCTCCAATCAAGGCGCTGGGCTCATGTCTCTATCATTTCAAAGGCCTGTCAAGTTGCTCGAACTCATGTGCTGCTGCCTATCCAGTTGTGCCTGCTGCTTCTCACTCCACACTTGTGTTTCATCGTCGGCGGTTGGATTTTCCAGGTAGATATCGTTTGACCTGTGCGCACCGCGGCGAAACTTCTTGGCAAGGTCCAGCTCGTGGAAGCTACACGGACATTGACCTTGGGCGCTCGCCTCTCCCCGGCCGTGGATGGCGGTGATGGCCGAGATGGGAATGATCGAATGAACGGGACCATTGTAGGCGTTTTGGGGATCCGAGAACAGTCTGGAGACGTCGGCCCCATGAAGTGACGACGACAACGATGTTGGGCAAGAGATGCAAAGCGAAGTAGCGAGCACCGGGCTTCAACAAGGGGCGAACCAGGGCAAAGTCGACAAGGAAGAGCAGCCCCAACCCGGCACCAATGAACACAAGGTCCTCGTTGTAGCCGTCGAGAGGGCCTCCGGGGCGAAAGAGAGGCGAAACGGGAGGCGGGGCAAAGAACGAGAGCAGTTCCATTGTTGGGGGTTTTCGATGCGTCGATGCGCGCGCGCGGCACCTGCTCACTGGACAATCACCTCGACAAACACACCGACGGCGACAGAAAACACGAGACCGACAGGGCACGTGTAAACGGGCGCGTGAGCTCAAAGCCGAGGAGGTGGAACTTGCGGTCGCACTTTTCGATGACGGTGATGAGTTTTCTGGAGCATTCGCTCGCAGCTCTCAAAGTTGTTCTTGACAGCGAGGCTGGTGACGTTGTCGAGATTCATCTGGTAGTTGAGGCGCCACTGGTATTTGGCAAGAGCCTGGATGTGGATGTCGTTGAGGTCGTTGATGTGGATGCCGAGGGTCATGATCTGGGCGACGTAGACGCCGACGGTGACGACCTCAAAAATGGCGAGGAGGATGTGTGCGTTGAACTGAACGTTGGGCTGAAAGAGAGAGAGGAAAATGACAAAGAGGCTGATGCCCTCGGCGAGGAGAACAAAGCCGACAAAGAGCTCCATCCAGCGGAAGCGCCAGAGCTCGGTCCACTGAAAGTAGATGCGCATCTTGCTCCAGGCGACGATGTTTGCGCGTTGCTTCAGGTCGAGGAAGGGCAACTTCATCTTTTGAGAGCGGCGCTTGCTGTGGAGGGTGGTAAAGGTGTCCATGCGCATGTAGTAGCGCCAAAAAGTTAAAGACGGTGCAGGCGAGGAGGTAAAAGACGAGGTAGCTAAAGACAAAGTTGGGGATGGCATGACGACG